>CAEFZX010018508.1:0-294428 GCA_903066825.1 Alfaro cultratus | reverse complement strand
ATAGATAGATAGATAGATAGATAGATAGATAGATAGATAGATAGATAGATAGATAGATAGATAGATAGATAGGTATTTTACGAGTTTATTCTATTGTTTTGGAGTCAAAGTTCAAATTTGTATAACAGAATAACCTGTTCAATAACACAAAACACATCTTTGTATCAAGATGAGCGTTGATAAAGTTAACCGCAACAGGAAGACCTCAATAATTTGCATGCACCACCTTTTGGTATGTGGAGACGGCCCATCCTTCTCTTACACACCTGTTACAGTTTTTGTTTATAAAATAAAGAAATGATGAATTTGTTATCAAACGGTTTCCCACTGTGGTTTTAAATGTATGCAGAGCTGGAAAACACTAAAAAATAAACAACATTTTTGAAGAATGCATTTGAGCTCTTGTGTTTGACTACTGTATATGTCTCAGAATTTAATTATCAAACTGAAGTTTAACACACCGACTTATTGAGAAATATCTCAAGAAACACTTAGGATTAAAACTATAATGTCATTTTAAAAAGAAGCCATAAATGACCTGAAAACTCATGTAAGTGTGTTATAGCTCCTTTAAATTTAACAAGCTGCTTTTGTGACATTTTTGGATGGGTAAATGAAGAAATGTTTGACTGCACTGTATCCCACAATGCACCAGTGAAGTAAAATCCAGTGAAAATGCTGATCAGGGCTTAAGGTGTTGACCCAACAGGTCAAGTCTGACAGAGGGGAAGAAATGACAAGGAGGAGGTGGGGAGGTGACACAAAGGAAGCTGGAATGCAATGGGTTAATCTGCTAAAAAGCCCTCTCCCGTGTGAACAAAGGGGGTAAAGTCGGAGGGTGGGGGGCAACACAAAGGGTGAGGAGAGGGGGAAGGAGGAGGAGCGAAGATGGGGGTCCATTCCCCAACCATCTGGATCTATTGTTTCAGAAGCGGCGGCGAAGGTTGGGGAGCGGGAGGAGGGGCCAAGAAGAAGGAGAGAGCGGCGGGGGTCAGGGCCTCGCTTAGTCTGGTCAAGTAAAAGGCTGATGGTCGGCTGGATTTTCAGTTCTAGGAGGACATTTTTAAATCATCGACAAGGACATGAATCTCATTTTTTGAGCATTTACATAATATGATCTCTTTTTTTTGGCTCAAAAGTATCCACCAATTGTAGATTTCACTGATATAGTAAGACATTGTAGGAGGTCAGGACAAATAAATAAGCATGGAAAGGGAAATGTGGAACCTGAAGTCACTTGTTTCATGAAGGCAGGAATAAGCTGCTGCATGTGGAAAATGTGACAGGGATACTCACCACCACCACGAATGAAGGAATCCGGGTGGCTCCCCTAATGTAATATTTTTCTCCCATCGAATCTGAGAAGAAACCAAGGAGGAGAGTCATGAGAGATAGCATCTGGATTGTAGGTCCAGGGATTAAGAAAGTGCAATCACTGCGTAAAACTGAGAACAGCTTCTGACATCATGATAGGCATCTTTCATTCTTTAACGTTTTGCTCTGAAAACGTTAAAAACATTAATCCAGATTCAAACGCTCCCAGATGACTGAAGAGATGCTTTGAGAAAGTATTTTGACGCAAACATCTAGATATGGAGTTCTCCAAAGAACTTCAGCTTTGTTTTAGGTTTTCGCATTTCATTGGTGGAGAGTTAGCAGGATCCGGTGTAAAACTAAAGCATTACAAAACAGCTTGCACCAGGAAATCATGTTTAAACCCTTGAACTGACCACACAGAAACAAAACCAAAAAACATTACTGAGATAGAAATAATAAACCTGTGAGGGAGAAAAATCAAGGAATAAAAATATTTTAAAACTCTGCATATTTTTCCCCTTATTGCCTCTGACAGGTGATCGAAAGGTCGTTAAATCATTTTAATGTAAGAACTTTTTTTTCTAGAGTTTAATTAAAAACAAAAGGTTAGGAACATGTTTGCGTGCAAAACTAGGGCAATCTTGTAATTCCTTTGATTTCCGTAAGGATTCAAAAATCAAACTCTAGAAAATAACCTGCACAACAACTATCCTTTCTATGTATAGCCCTTAGAATAATGACAAAAATGTAAAAAATAAACATTTGTACTGGCCAGGAAGGGGTTTATTAGTGCATCTGAAAAACATCAAGAATAAAAGACATTTCCTAAATATTGTATAAAAAAAACAAAAAAACATTAGGAACCACTTGATAATACTTGAAGTACGGTAACATCATTATTTCATATTTTCTGTCAATCACATTAAGGTGCACGAGTTTGATTTTTCTTCCTATATAACGTCGCCTCAGCTCATTAACACCACCAGCTATTTGTTTATGTACATCTCTATAAATGTTCCCTCAAAAGGACATTAAGCTGTGAAAAACTTCTGAGAAAATATGCAGGTATACATGAACTGGTCATGTTTTACTGAACATTAGCAATTCTCCTTTAGCGGTCTATGAAAAGGTACAGTTTCATTTGAGCAAACTTTGTTTTTATTTCATGGTGACATGAGAAAAAAATCAGGGAAATGTGTTGCATAGCACACAGATACAAGGTTATCCTTATTTATTCATCAAAGCATATGTTCCTACCAGTATTCAATTTCTACTATACTCTAAACAAAGTGCACCAAAGAACGCTGGTTGTTGATTTTCTTATAGATAAACATGTTTTTAGCTTAGATATATCAAATCAATTGAAATTTTTTCCATAACTGATATGAGTCGTTAAATAAATTCTAAAGACTTCAATCAATGGCCAACAGATCAATGAAACAATAATCTGCGACATTTTTTATTTTTTGTGAATAATCTTTCATACTACACCACGCATTTTTCACTTAGGAATCCAAATTGTTCAAAATGTTCTTTTTAGCCTTTCTACACTTATGTCTTCTGAGATAATAGCCCTCGTCTTACCACTTCACAACCTGTTCAGTACATTTTGGTTGGTAAAAAGTTATTCAGTTTAGCCGTAAATTACCAGCATCTGCCTGGAGCTTTTAATAATTATTGACATGCTGTTTATTTAATTATGTCTTTACTAGTGTTTATCCTGCTGTGTAAAAGCTAAAACTTGAAAGAGTGTGTATTTGCTTAGCTCTACATTAAGACTGAGGAATGTAGAAAGCCGTTTTGCCTTCAAAAGCACTTGGGCCCACTTTGCAGGTAACATGTTTCAACAGGAGCCGGCTGAACTTAAAGCAGAGGTGATTTCCAACGAAAGACAACAATTCAGGAGGACTTTGAACGTTCAGTTGGAGCTTAATGTGTTCTGCGCTTGCTTGAGTCGAAGATGCCATCTTACCTCAGACAGGAAGGTCTGTGCTGACTTCTGTGCTCCCACATGTAGCAGGTACTCGTACACATATAACGCTAACCTGAAATGAGGAAAAGAAATGCTAGATTTAAGTGTTGTGTGAAACAAGAATTGGAAATCGGAAGAAAACGGTTTAAAGCATCCTTTCAAAATCATTTTCATTTCAAAATTAAATACTGTTTCAGATTCAAATTTCTACATATTTTTCCTGAAATTGTTACAATGTTCTAGACAGAGTGCCAGGTAGAAAATAGAAACCTTTAACTTCTTCACTAGTAATCGGGTCTTATCTTCTGTAGGTTTCAAAAAATGTAAAAACAAGAAAACGGTGAAAATGGCTTCAGCTTTTTAAAGTGTGAAACAAGTTTATTTCACATCTCTATCGTCTGGACTGCTGCTGTGCTTCAAAATCTACAACTTTCAGACTTGTAAGGAGTAGTAGATAAAGACAGAAATTGAACGGTTGTGTTTATGAACCTGAATTTAAATCCATCTAGAAGCTAAAAAAGTAGTGATATAGCCCTTTTTTAAACTTGAGTGTGAATTTCTTCACTATAGTAAAATCAAAGCTACTGACAAAAACAACCGTATCCAGAGCTTAAAAATTATAAAAGTAAATTATTTTCAAGAATTTCCAAATCTGCATGGGAATTCTGATAACACAGAATGTTATTCTGAGGTACCAATAAATCACAAGTTAGATCTAAATTGTCTTTGACAGCTTCTGGTACTTTTTGCAAACAAAAACTCTTGTTCACAAGTCATGCTTGTAAAGCCACAAACATAAGAATAGTATTACGACAACGATAAGATAATTTCCATAAAGCGACTAGCTAAAACCAGACGGATAGATTAGCAGTAAGATGAGAAACCTCTCTGGATCAATCAAAACTTTGTCATTTTTAAATAATATGTAGTCTATGGAGTAAGACGACATATAAGATTTCTTTAACCATAAAAGAAAAAAATCAGAATTTCAGATTATTTTAGCAGCAACAATAAATGTTTCAGTGCTTTTCTATTCCAAAGTCTATATGCTCATATTCTACATTTTTTGTTTCAAATGTCCTGCTAATATTGAGATACTGTCAAAATGTTGTAATTTTGCCTAGCTTGGACAGAGGAGAGATTTATTAGGTAGTTTTCCCAAATGGAAGTTTTCTGGTGTAACATCCGAGTAGTAGGTACAGATATAAGTTAATAAAAAAACAATCTTTTGTTTCAAAAAACAACTGCTTTTCGAAAGAAGAAGTTGTTGCCACTTATTCTTATAATGGTGTGAATGAGGGATACAATATCGATATACAGTATTTTTGCCGTTGTGGCTGATAACCAATATTTAACAATGTTCTAAATATTTCCCCAAACCTTTTAAAACAGCGAAAAAATGACACCACCTTTCTAATTCCTTTCTTATGCAAATACTTAGTTAAAAGTAAATTTTAGGATGATGCCTAAGTCTTTGAGTTTGAAGGGTTTGAGTAAAGATAACCAGCAGCACAAAGATGGTTTCCTCTATCATAGATGAGCTGGATAGATGAGCATTATTAGACTGAAGTAAAATAATTCAGTTAACGTTCTAAAACAAAAATCCACTTTATCATGCTAAGAAAAATTTTACACCTATGAAAAACCTTTAATATCAGCTATCATTATAATTCACACTAGTAATGTTTTATCTTAAGTTTTTACAAGATCTTGGCAAGATACAATATAGCCAGTTAGAATATATCTTACTGTATGTTAATGTTTTTTTCTTGTGTGAAAGGAAGCATTCTGGTGACTTGTACTCATGAAAGTCTTAATAATCCAACGAAGGGAAACAAGTGTAAAACTGCCTGATGTGTCTGTCGTCTTGCTTATTTTTTGCCTCTCCTACAGAAAAAGTATTTAAATGAAATTATAATTTCCCCAACACTAAATTAAAACTAGAAAACATTTGCAAGAGGTTGCTACAGCTAACTATGTTCCCATTCCCAAACAAATACAGTAACTGGAACATACAGCTGCACGTGATTAGGAACACATGAAAATGCAACTTAATTGTTAAATATAGGATGAGGATATCAATCCTGAATAACACACATAATCCAAGAGGATTGAATTTACACCACTTTCTAGTCCATAACCTTCTACTTGACCTTTACCATCAAGGTCACCTAGATGTGGGTGTAAAAGAGTGATAGCCAATCCAATTTAACAAATCCGTTATTGGCAAGCACATTTTTATAGCATTGCTATAAAGATCGCACCAATCAGAGCTTTGCCTTTTTATTATTGCTCATATTGGGTAAAATTGTGATTATGATTATAGTCAAGTAGCTCTAAAATGCCATGAGACACCACAGCAGCAGACAGGGCATTGGCATTATTTTAAAAACTTTTCAAACAACAATCTTCATAACTAGGTCAACTCAGACAGATGCTGGAAAACATTATAAGCAAATTATTTTTTTCCAACTTTCAATAAATGCAAAACTGATAATCATGCAATAACTATATTTGATTTAATGATTCATTGGAGAAAGCCAAACAGGCATTCCCACCAATTAAAAAAAGAAGCTCAGGTCTGACAATTAAAAAAAAAAAAATAAATAAATCACTGCTAGAAAAGCAAAACAAAACTTCAAAAATGGAAATCCACCAATCTTATCAGGCAGAGTGGGAAACCCCCATTGGCTCAACATTGTACTCCAAACTCCTTCACTTAGTTATGTTTAATAGGCTGTTAATGGACCATCAATCGACCCAGAGTGTGGATATGACAGTGCCCCGTGTGCCCACAGCAGACACTGCTCTGACAGGCCAATAAGGTCCTAATGAGAAGGACAGTAGCTCAGTGTCATCGTCACCATCAGCAGTCAATGAACTGATCAATGAAACATGGTTTCTGAGATAATCAGGCTGTTGTGCTCTTTGCTTTTAAACAATGATAGCTCTTTATTTTTTAATCTACTGCGCGGCACAGAGACTCAATTTACAACTATTTAAAAGACATCTGCTGAATTAAAACATGGCTGCAATATAATCAAATGCAAAGCGCATTGATAATCTTCATGACAATAAGAGAGATTATTAACTCTAATACTGCCTTGATGTCTTCATCAGTTTGCTTCTTGAGAGCAAACATGTTTTCACTCTTTTCTGCAACACTCCTCCTTACACTCACCTTAAGCTTTTAAATCTTGGTCACCAACATCAGTTACATAGAAGATCATCAAACAGTGCACAGATAACAAGGGAAAGCCAATGCACCTGAACTAGTCTGTCCTACCAAACACTGCATCTAAAGATGCGATTGAGCATTGCCCACACTGATACTGCAATAACAACTGGAATTTGATTCTGCACTTATCATTACACTTATATTATGCTGCCTTTAACATCCGTTTTCCATTTTAATTAAGACTTAAATAAAAAGGACAAACTTTTTATTTGAAAAGTTTATTTAGAAACATAGCCCCTCCAGCGTGCCCCAAATCGTTCTGTGGGTCTCCCTCCCAGTGGGACACCCACAGAACACCTCACCAGTGAGGCGTCCAGAAGGAATCGTAACCAGCCATTTCAACAACACCACTGTTGTGGCATCCACAGGTCTATCAAAGTACCACTCAATTTTTCCCCTAATTTGTGAACAGAACCCTGAGAAACTTAAAATTCTTCCATTTGGGAAGAATTTAAGTTCTCCTTGACCGAGAAGGCACTCTACCCTTTTTGGGCTCAGGACAATGGTTTTACATTTGGAGGGGTTGATTTTAATTCTAGTCACTTCACACTGAGCTGCAAACCGCTCCAATAAAAGCTAGAGATCATGAGCCAACGAAGCCAAAAGAACCACATCATCTACAAAAAGATAATCCTGAGGTCAGAAAAATGGATCGTCTCAACTTGGTTAAGTCAAGAAATGTTGTCAATAAAGGTTATGAGTAGAATCGGTGACAAACAACAACTCTAACCGGAAACAAGTCCGACTTAGTAGACAAAGTATGAAGCTTTGCCTCTCCCAGTAGCAGGTACCAGGAGAGACAAGTACCGGCTACCCCATATTATCATCATCATCAAAGTCACAGGTGCCAAACTCCAGTCCTCAAGGGCCGCTGTCCTGTAATTTTTAGATATGCCACAGGTACAAAACACTGGAATAAAATGGTTTAATTTCCTCCTTGTGTAGAAGAGTTCTCTAAAGCCGTGCTAATGACCTATTATTCTATTCAGGTGCGGTGCAGCAGAAGCACATCTAAAAGTTGCAGGACACCGGCCCTTGAGGACTGGAGTTTGACACCCCTAAGTGATCTGAAAGAACAGCTAAAACCTGAGCAATGGAAACTGGTGGCTTTCAGCAGCAAGATTTTAAAATTGTAATATTTGCAAAACAGGAGGCATATGTTGTAAAAAGTAGAGTTATAAACTAATAATGGAAAAAGAGATTTCTTTTCCCCAAATCTTGCCATGACTCAAGTTAGGATATGGAGAGCTCCACCATGTTTGATGAAGTCTGGCTTAATACCAACAAGGAATGGCATCTTCCTCAATATTTTTAATAAAGACCGCATTTGCATGCTGTACAATAACCAAGTGTTAAACTGTGAACCTTCAGCGCTCTGCTTTTGTATTTGACATTCAGGTTTTTCATCGCACCAACAGAAAGTCATTAACAAAAAACGATCTGCAGCACCGGCGAGTCAATTCAGAACATTGAAGCTAACAGGAACAGCAACGTCAATCAATTTTTCTCACCTGCCTCTACTAATCACAAGTACACCCGCTTAATCCAAGATTCTGAAAAATGATCTTTGCTGAAACACCAGATGATATTCATGCATGAAGGAAATACAAAATAACTGTTCACATGTGTCGCAGTGAAACAGAGCAGGTTCTATAAGACTCCAGTTGAATCTTTGTGTCATGAATGCTGCGTATTTCTGCCACAGGGGAGGAGAAATGAACACTGCTCCAAAGTGCTACAACAGATACGACCCATGCCTGACCTGTACTTACTACCAATAGTATGCAAATATGTTGTTAGTATGCAAATGTAGTCTGCGGAAGATATGAATAGGCAAACACTGAGCCAATGATTCCTACATGATGATATCTCAGCCCTAGACAGAATCACAGGCATTTTCAACTAACAGGCCAATATTAGAGTCTGTTTCACAGTAATTTAAGATAAAACAAAATTATAAGTTTAAAGATTTAACAATGACAAAAAATAAAAAATAAAAACTGTGGAGCAATGGAGTTTCCACTTAAGATTGTTTTGTTTTCAGTTCTGTTTTAATGCAATTATCCCAGGGTTTGTTTAACCTTAAAACAATCATTTGCATAACCAAATTTATTTCTAAACTGAACACAATTACAGAAAACAGATTTAATTGACAACTCTGACACTGAAGATCTATGTTTTGACTTTTCTAAAAGCTGATTATTAAACTGTCCAGTTTGCTTATGCCCATTTACAGAGCGAAGTTTTCATGAAAACGGATCACAACTCTGGTTCTGACTCACATTTTAGATGTTTTAGGAATGTGCCGATTAGGTTTTTATTTGTTTTCTCTTAGTTCTGACCTGCTAATTTGGGATTTTCTCATTTTACTCCAACAAAAAAAGTAAACATTAATCAAGAATATATATTGAAGGTGTTCTTGAATCAAGTCAAAAATGAACACAACCTTTGTGTTAACACTGAGAACAATGTGAATTTTAATTTTGATGTAATTAATAAAAGAATAAAATGTTCATTATTATAAGATGTTTCAATCCGTGTTTGTTGGCCCATTTTGATTACCAGTGGATTGATCGATGAATCGCTAGTTAAGCTTGTATTGGGGAAAAAAACTGTTTGGAGGAAATGGAAACTGATTTTTGTTGATCAAGATGTTAAAAAGCTAAAATATCGTCCCTCACAAGCAGTTTGGTGCTAGCGAGGACATTTCTCCAATGCCACCTTGCGCATGTAATGAATATCAAACTTGTTTATAAAAGGTCACACTGCAAAAATCCCTTGTGATAACTAAATGAAATATGTGCCTCCTATTGCGTTGTAATTAGTCAATTTTTAGCTTGATCTGCCCTCACTAGTAATTGGAAGGTCAGAAAAAAACATATCTATTTTTTTTTTTTGCCACATCCAAGTGCAACCAGGTTTCTTTTACAATAACTCGCTTCAGTGCGGAAGCTGTTATAGAAAGAGAAAGGAAAAGCAACAGCAAGGTGTTCAACAATTTAAAGTAAAACACAGAGAAACATCAAGTTGTAAAATCAGAAACTGTTTTATTTCCACTATATATGTCCAGGCATGTCCGCTGTTGACTGAGGGTCCAAGAAGATAATAGGGTGGCTGAATGGATTACAGCAAAATTGCTCCGTTTCATCCAGTAGTCTGTTATGAGGCCTGCAGGATGTGTTTGGAAATATCAGCTTTATAATAGGAATCTACATTAGTGTGTCTAGATGCACTACTTATTCTAGTTGTTAATATAAATAGCTATAACCTGCTTAAAATGTAAACTCCAGAATAATAGAGTTTTTGTTTTAAACACCAAAAAGTCAAAAACAGTGTAAATAATTTGACCGCTGACACAAGAAGGCCAAGTCAAAAGTCAAGATTATTCTTCTTTATATATATATACCAGGTCAATGCTCTACAAAAATTAGTATTCAAAAATCAACCACAAAACTGACCATTGCTTCTGTATTTACTAGCTTTCCAATCTAATTATGATTTAACATTTATTTTTAACAAGATTCAAAATAACAGTGTCATACATTACTCCAGGTCAAGGGTGTTCATAGTGTGACCCAGCGGCTATTTGTGGCACCTAGACTGATTTTTTTTTTTTTTCCTTGTTCCCCCTGAACACAATTCAAGAATAAATAAATTTAAATATTAGGGCAAAACCATGACTTTTAAATTAAAATCTACTTATAAAAATACTAAATAAAGTTATTGTTTCCAAGCGTTCCGTTTTCCTTCATATTTTTTTAATAAATAGGACCACAACTACACATTGCCTTATACTCTAAAGTACAGCTTGGTTCAGCCAAATCTGCTTTCAATCTGCTGTATAAAAACTTTGCGAGTGTTTTCAAATGAAGACTGACCTAGATGATGTTTTTATTGTGGAAATTTTATTTATTTTTTGTCCAGTTTTCTTCAATCTAGCACAAAATAAACTGGTTGTCTTTCATTTAACAAGGAAAACATGAAAATTATTTGAGGTTTTGGATCTATGATCATGTTAATAGAAAGAAAAACAATTACTTTATTCTTTTCATTAACATAGTTTATAGTTTGTCGTTGACTAGGTAAAAACAAATATATATATATTTGGTGATGTTAATTCTTAAAAATTATATATTTCTGGCCTGCAGGTACTTTTGACCGGACAATTTTGATTCCATGTGACAAAACGTTTGAACACTCCCGCTCTATCTGGACGACTACAGTCCCATAATAACACTGTGGCAACAGTGTTTGGCTGTAAATGGATCAGTCCAGGTTAAACATTAGTAGGTTTTAGTGTCATGTATTGATAGATTCAATCTGTCCATTTTTATATACATAAACATCATGAACTGTCTGTCAGAGGGTTCCCTTTCACACTCAGATACAAAAGAAGTATACAAATAGGCAAACTTAAGAAGAAGTTTTATTTATATAGCACTTTTTCAGCAACAAGGCAGTTCAAACTTAGGAAATGTACACAAGTAGCTGGGTCTTTATTAAAACAAATATCTCCGCCGCATCGTTCAGCATAAATATGTACACACATGATCAGTTTCAGAAAAGTTTTCATCCCCATGAATTCACATAATCTGCACCCGAACGTTGTTTTAAACATGCCAAGCCCACAGGGGGCAATGTAGCGCAAAACTAAAGCCTATGTCAGCCAATCAGACGGCTTCAAAACCAAAACGACTTCCTAGTAGCAACTAAACACGATGATAGGAGGTTCATTTGTGTGGACGGATATATAAAGGTTTATAGGTTGAACTACTTTTAAATAGTGTATTAGAATATAAAGTCAATAAAATACAAGA
Organism: Alfaro cultratus; assembly: GCA_903066825.1. Taxonomy (NCBI): domain Eukaryota; kingdom Metazoa; phylum Chordata; class Actinopteri; order Cyprinodontiformes; family Poeciliidae; genus Alfaro; species Alfaro cultratus. Next base: position 283,084 of record CAEFZX010018508.1, on the reverse strand, counting down.
CGATGTTGATTGGGAATCATGTCGAAGGAAACATGCTGATATATCCGTGCATTATTTTTCACAGACTGTAATGCACGGGACCCTAAATCTCTATTTTCTCATGTCCACACAAAGAGGGAGTTTTCTCAAAACTCCACTTTGGTCAGAGTTTTTAATTCATAATTATTTTTAGAGATATTAAGTGAATAAATGCATAAAAATTATTTTTGTTTTCTGAGACATCCGGCTACATGTGGACTACGCCTTAGAGACAACGCAGAAGCCGTCGTGAATTCCTTACTTCCCAAAATAATTCAAGCTAATCATCGCTGCAACTACTTTAATATGCCTGATTAAACACAGGTAATAGTTCGTAACCATAGCACCAGAAATGACCAATAAAGCCAGGAGGATGGAGACTTCCCTTCCACTGAGCAACAAAAACACTTGACCACTGTAGGCAGGGGAATCTGACCACTTTCTGAGGTTTCCAGCAATTTGTAGGTCACAAAGCTCTCTTTGACCGCTGGTGTAGAGTGTAAGTCACTGCCACTTGCAGGTCAGTCTAGCTCTGGCCCACACACACACTACACCCTTCAAGCAACTTTACTGGTGCCGAATCTCACTTAAACGCCTGTAGATGTAGAGTGATTCGGAGTTTTGAAATGTCTGGCAAAAGCTCACAGGATCCAGCAAAGTCTTCAAATATTGATACCATCTCCCTGCTCTGTGCAGGCTTGATACATGTGCATCCTTAGAGGAGTTTGACCCGCAGTAGGAGATGTTTAAGGACTCCATTCGCATGTTTGGGGATGGGAGGATCATGCTGCCGATGCCCTCCCATCCTTCATGAGACCTTTGATGAAAATTTTATGTGTGGCGTCGATGTGCGTGCGCCACACATCGAGGGGGCTGCTTGTGCATGCACCTGGCCTGCTGCATTATTAAAGCTTGTGAGCTGGCTCACTGAAAAGCAGGAGAAGTTTGAGGAGACGAGCCACTCCAGGAGAAAGATTCACTTCCTGCAGGACAAACGAAGCGGCAGATCGAGTTTAAAAGTTAACGCAAAGAACTGAGGAAAGCGGGGTGCCCTTCGACCTCCCCGTCCCACCTCTCTCCCTCTAAACTTCTAGGATGGGAGACATCGCCGCGCAAATGCATTCGCTTCCACAGAGAGTAAAATTTCCCTGGTGTGCACCATCAGTACATTTGACACCTCGCCCGGGGCTCGCGACAAAACCCCCTCTTTAAACATGGATGAGTCTGCCCACCACATCTTCCTCCTCTTCTTCTTCTTCTTCTTCTTCTTTTCTCCTCCATCTCTCTCTCAACTCTTGACGCAAAGCTGAGAGCAGCTGCTTCGGTCAGTCTCAATAATTCAACAGCAATGTGAAGGATGAGGACCGAGGTGCAGCAGATGAAGAAAGAGATGAGGAAGAGCTTTGAGAAAAACAAAGAGGTGCTTGTTGATCTAAACTCAGGTTCTGTCCAGGTGTGATTGCAACTGCATAAAAATAAATACTTTTTTTTTTTTTAAAAAGTTCACACCAGCAAAGTTTTAACACCAGCCAAATAGGATGACATCAAGGGAGGCTCATCCAGGTCAGTGTCCCCTGATTGGCCCGCTAATGCACGGGGTGATTATTGAACTGATATTTAAGGTCAATCTGGAAGCGGTCTGTCTTGCTGAAGTGTTGAGAAGGGAAGCTGCGTGCGTCTTCTGGGCGAGACTGAGGCATGCAGACAAAGAGGCTCAGAGGGGGCTGCAGCTTCCCTTGCAAAGACCCCACCGATCAGCGCCTAGTCCGGGCTGCAGCGTGGATCGCTTTCGCTGCCAGGGCTACAAAAGTTACAAAGCGCCGCTCCGCTTTTGCACGAAGAGTAGCCGAAAACACGCGTGGATCCAACGCAGCCGAGCGCCAGCAGACTCGCAACCCCTGCGCGAACAAGCCACGAACACGGCTGGTGTGTAACAAAGCCCCCCCACAAAACAGCTGTATCCTATTTTTACCGAGAGCAGACACACATATACACACAAAAAGGCAATCGGATAGAAAGCCAAATGCGCAGCTACAATAAATCCAAATGCATTGTTCCCCAATGGTGTGGGGCTGAGGAGAAAGGAAGAAACTCGAGTGGGATCCCCCCCCCCACTTCCATGCTCCTTATTGGATATTTAAAGCACACACGCGTGTAAAGAAGAGGGAGAAAAAGTGGCGCAACTTTAGCAGCCGCTTTAGGTTGAACATGAGCAACAAAACAATTAAATCCAAGAGTGAAACTGGCTGCAGCTAGCTGCTGGGGCTAACTTAGCAGACATGCCTGCAAGTTGGAGGATGCTAAAGAAGAAGAGGCAAGAAAAGGCAACGACACACACAGGAGAAGTGGCAAAAACACACGCAGCACGGCTTCACTTGCAAGAAACAAAAGAAAAGTTAAAGTAACAAACTTGTGCACGAGTCCGAAGTTGCTGAACTGCTTCGACATCAGTTAGCAAGTTTAGCCACCTAGCACACTCCTCTCTCTTTACTGGGTTTGCTGTTGTGACACTGCGATAATTTACTCACTTTTCTCTCGCTTGGCTATCGGAGGGGACCACAGCTCCTTTACCCTTGCCGTACATCTTGGAGGCTGTTCTCACACTTTATTTTATCCCACTCGACACCTGTCAAAGAAAGCAACCAGGAAAACCTACTATCTCCATAGCTACCCAGTTAGTGTTGTCTCTCTATCTCTCCCTTCCTTACGCTCTCTTTGCTCCGGTTTCCTTTTCTTTTTTTTCTTTTTTTTCTACATCCCCAACATTGCCCACAAATCAGGCAGGGTTTCAGGCGGAGAGGGGAACTTGAAACAGTCCAGTGGTGGAGCTTTTTTTTTTTTCTTTTTTTTTTTTTTTTTTCAATCGCTGTTCCTGGATTCAGCTCACGCCCCCCCTGTTGTGAGACGGTGGGGGCTTCTTAAAGGCACAGTGTCCAAGTTTGTACAGACTTCGCTCAAGTTCAAGTTCTATTCTTCAGGCCTTCGTGCAACTTTTTTCTTTTTTTTTTTTCATCTACAGCATTACATTGTTGCGTTTAACTATTACTATTATGTTTAATTATTCTTATATACTAAATATATAATACTAACAGGAAATAATGGATGGCTTTGGTCACATTTGTGTACCCTAAACAATAATTAACCACCTTCAATTTACAATGTACTTAATAAATTAACTCAAAGCTAAATCATGATGTTCACAGACCCAACAAGAGGCTGAGTGAGGCCCTAGGCAGAATATAGTTTGGGGCCCACCACCCACAACAGCACCACTGACCTCCTGATCAGATTATATTGTATATTTTTATTGCATTTTATTAATTTTTTTTAAACGTGTATTTAGAGAGAAAAGAAAATTAAGCAATGATTATCAATAATTATTTATTTATTTATCTGGTTTCTTCTCTTTAAATGTATTCCCTTCACTCCTGATCTCTCTCTCTCTCAAGTGATTACAGGATCACTCCAACTATTTAGGCCAACATTAGGTGAATTTTTATATTTTTAAGTCAATGCCTACAAGAATTTGCAGGTGCTAATTAACACAGGTTTCAATCGATGAAATCAACTAATTTATTTGCTACAGAGAAACTTAAAAACATGAACCCAGCTTATATTAGGTCATAAACCCCCCCCAAAAGATTAAGGTTTTGACAAAACCAGTTTTAGTGTGCTTCCACTAGATGGTTTTTGCTCCTCTCTCTGGTTTCTAAGTTTCCTGTACTTTACATTTCATGCTGATTATTAATTTGTGTCCACCAGACGGAAGACTCAAACCTGCATTGGAAAGTAATAATTTATTGCTTATTGCTTCACTGTTGTAAGAAAATGTTCTCATGTGGATTCGACACATATTAACAGCAGAAGGTCAGTTCGAGTTATTTTGGCTTGATCAGAGGTCATTCTCAATGAGAGTCAACTCAGCCCAAATGGGAATAAGAGCTACAACGAAAGGAAAAGGCTCTAATGGGCATGCTGTAGAAAATAATTCAATTCAATTCAATTAGATTGCATGTAAAATTTGAAGATACGTTTCATATAGCTCCAAAATTCCCTCATTAAACTGCTCACAATCATTACGAGTTGCTACTTTTGCTGCTCAGATGGCTTCATTTTCCGCAGGTTTACATTTAAATCCAGGCAGCATTTCTTGATTTGAACTTTAAACATAAATGTTTGCACTGTAACAGATTTTGGTGTCACAACTCCAGTTCTTAACAGGTTGATTTTGAATGGTGCCAGGTGTATCCTTTATTAATTTTTTTACATCTTGCATTCAATCTAAACTATGAAGATGCAAGACTTGATAGAAAAAAAGTGATAGAAGTCTATTTAAATCAACTTTTTGGAATACAAACATGCTCTTCTGTTTGAGTACAGAAACACAAATAGTCACATTTAACAGATATAAGGGATGACGCGGCTGTAACTCACGCACTTTGTTGTTGTCCAGGTGTGGTGCTGGCTCTTGACGGCTAAGTTTAATTGTGTGTCATGTCCCTTTAAGAGTATGTGGAGAGCTCTTTGTAGAGTTTGTGTGTCCGTGTGTGTGTGTGTGTGTGTGTGTGTGTATATATATATATATGTGTGTGTGTGTGTGTGTGTGTGTGTATGTAAGGCAGGGACAGGCAGCGCTGTGTTTTCGTGCTTCTTGCTGTGGGAAGGGCACAGCTGACTGTCTGTCTGCACGCACGCCCCTGTGTGTATATGTGCTTGGACATGCACATGTATTTCTGTCTGCAAGAGAGAGAGAGAAAGAGAAAAAGAGGGAGAGCGAAAGACAGAATATACTTCTGCGTATGCGCTAAAGCCTTCTACTATATGAGGATACAAACACCTGCTCTGGCAAGCAGACATTTTTATAAAAGAATAAAGGAACAAAAGAGATAGAAAAGGAGCGAGGGGCATCATCTTATAAAGGATCAACATTTTCCCATTAATCTTGTTTATATAACAAATAAGTGCACAGATGGCCTCAGTTATGGAACAGATATACTTTAAACAGAGTAGGATTTTACGAGTTCCTATGCTCCACTATAACATGATGTATATCCTAATTTGTACTGAGTACAAAGTGGGGAACAGTTGTACAATATCATTGGCTGAAGTTTTTTGTTTTTTCTTCCAAGTTACAGAAAATTATTTGGATTTTATTTTGAGCACAAAGATAACACACCCATCCTTTATTTTTTTTAAAAATCTGAGTAACTGGCTTAATAAACATAGAGAGTAAGGTAGATATCATTTTAAAAGGGCATTAGTATGTGTTCTCCAGCCACATAGTATCATCTTATAGAACAATCAAGTAATTATGCTATGATCATTTGTTATAAAAATGCTTCACATATCAAATATGACTTCAAATAAATTTTAATTCACAATTTAAGACTTTGAAATTGGGCCTCTGTCTCTTTAAAAACTCCTGCTCTTTCCAGAACTCCACCTTCAGGAAGTCATCACAACAGTGCTGCTCGTTTCACAGAAAAATAGGTCGTGTAATGAACTCAGCAGATGTGGGTTTCCACCAGGTGTTTGCTGGCTAGTCTGAAGGAACTGAGTGAGGAAGTTGCGTTGGAGTGATGCTCTGTAATGCAAAAACATGGCTTGGAAACTGCAGCTCCGAATAGGCGGCGCTTGGTCTCCCCAGGCGTTTTGCACAGCTGAATGGTTGCCATGGAGATCAGAAGCTTTCTCAAACTTGCATGAAAGAGTCAAAGCAACAGGGAACGGCATGATGCAAAGCTCAAAAAAGTTGATCTTACGTAAAGAGTACATGTAAAAGTATACATACCCCTGTTAAAAAAGATTTTTGTGCTGTAAAAATTGAGACCATGATAAATAATTTTAAAACTTTGTGACATTTATTCAAAACAAATAAACTGATAAAAGACAAACCTGTTGGGTAGTTATGATGTCAAAAATATAAAAAAAAATGCAATAACCTGGTTGAGAAATCTGTGCTGCCCTGGGCAGAGAGTCTTATGGCAGATGTCAAAAATGACAACTGAATGCAAAAAACTAACATTTATTTGTTTTTACTAACCTAAAGGCATAAATAAACTGAAAATAAATATTTTAGGGGTTAATTTTTATCAGACAGATTAAATGCTGTTTTTCAATCTGGAAGTAATTATAAGCTGTTTGTATATTAGCTAATTGCATGAATCACTTATCAGTATCAATGTATAATTTCAAACAATTTCCACAGTTTAAAGTCCTTAGAATGAAATGATAGACACTGTGCCAGAGAGACAGAGTTTTCTGACACATCTGCACTGCTGGTTAGATGGCTGAAAAAAGGCTTCTAGACTTTTTGCAGCTTACATGAGGGACACATGCAGCTGTTTGGAAACCCTCCCCGTTATAAATATTGTGATTCTGGAGTTTTCTCTGTGCAGAGTGCTGCTTTGGAGCCACTTATTGCTGCACACTACCACTCAGCTGGCTGAAAGAAGACTCTTACACATTACACTGACTTACAAGACAGGCAAATTATATATCCAGTCAACAGGCAGGATCATTAAAAAACTGTAGAATTGCCACCCCTCAGTCCGATTAAGGTAAAACTGTTTTATTCTTATTTTATTTTAGCAGCAGTAGGGATTGTATTTTGGCATGCATTTCTCTCTTAAAAATGTGAAACCTTTGTATTTCTAATAAAACCTATTGTGAAAATTATGCTATATTAGATTATCAGTCACCATATTGGATCTTATATACACTCTAGAGTAATTTGTAAGTCTATTCTTTATACTATTTACCTTTCTCGCCAAGACTTAAATGAACTATTTGTGATTTTCTTTTTAAAGCTTGAATTCAGCTGACTCTGCTGTGGACAAGAAAGCAGAGAAAGAAGAAGAGATAGTGCACCCCTGTGTTTTAAGCCCTAGATCACAAACTCTATCACTGTCTTATCATAGCACCACTATTGATCCAAGAACCCAATAATTCCTGGGAACACTGGCTCTTCGTCTTTTGCACAGAGTTGAGATAAGCAAGGACATTGTGTGCTCTCTCTCTCTCTTTCTGCTTTTTCTGTTATATAAAGACACAGATCGGGATGTTAGCATTTTGTCCCCTTGGCGTCCATTTGACTTCAAAATTTTTCATTTGGTCCATTGTTTCTTGTTTCTCACTCTGCGAGAGATGGAGATGGAAAGAGTAGAAAAATAACCAACTCGAGTAAAAGTGAAGTTTAATAAAAAAAATTTAAAAATAAATTCTTAACTACAAGTAAAGTTACCAGTGTAAAATGTTACTCAAATAAAAGCAGAAAACTCATTAAAATTTTACTCTTGTACACGTTACTTAGTTTTTTGCGAGCAGAAGAACAATATGCTTGTGGTTTTCACAAAAGAAACAAGAACATATTGTTCTCAAACTGTTTTAATTAAGGATTACCCTCTTAAATAAAAGTGCAACACAAAATAAAACATATTAGCATATAAAAACATGAATATTTCAATGGGAAATGAATTTCTCGTGTCTTTCGTACCCATCTCAGCATGTTTCTGTCACACCAAACCTACTCCAACCTTCACTACAGCTACGGAGCTGCTCTCTGGTTTTCCTCTTCCTCAGAAACTGGCGGCTCTGACCTTCATCCAGTCATTTTGTCATCCTCTGATTTCAGCTTTAGTTAATAGAAATTATTGGTAAAAGATGAAACTGATATTTACATTTGTTGTTAAAATTTTATTCAAAAATGTTTACACTGTCACAGTATTCAATATACACCAAACTAAGTCTGCACTGGATGATAAACCTGTTGCCTTTCTTATACTTAGTTAGACTGGTCCAGTTTAACTAAGTATAAATTAAACTAATTTAAACTTAATTAAACTTAAACTGCCTTTTCATCATGCGGGAGTCCAGTCTTTTAAAAATGTGTATTAACCGCATGGCAGTGTTCAAAGCGAGTGAAAAAAGTAGCGGCTTGTAGTCCTGAAATTACAGTAGTTACTTTCCACCTCTGGTGGTTCGTCATGGTCACATCAGCAAAGTGTTATCTCAAGAAATCACAAGTATTAATCTGAAAACTGGCTTCATTACTGTGGATATCACTTCCTTTTAGAAACTTTTGCATTAACACAGTTTCTGCAATTTCATAAATAATCGTTCCGTTGTTGTGAAAGTTGGCAGCAAAGGTGTCAACATCACCAGCACCAAAAGGTAGAAGAAGATTCTCAGTAGTGCCAACAGACTTTCTCACCCAGTCACGGTTGTAGCTCGTGTTTATTGACTTTTGTTTCAATCAATAACTTCTTCATGTTGTATTTAAAGGGTAACAGTTTGACTTCTGCTCCACAGAGTAAAAATCTTCACTATGGAAAGTGTTTTTTTTATATACATATATATCTTTTTCTTAATGAAAACTCAGTTTGCGTATGGATGCTTTTTAAAAATTCCCCTGTCAGTGTGGACAAGGTCAAAACTGCTCATTCAGGCTAAGTGGCAGTTCAGAGAAGCCATCCAGTCTCTGGTTAGCAACCATGCTCTTACATGAAAATGTTTCAGATTCGAAAAGTAAAATTAATCAGGTTTACAAATATTTTTGAATATTTTCTGCAAAAGCTTTTGTTTCAATAATGCTGCGTCTTGCCATTCAAATTTTAGTTATTCCAACATCATCATCTTTGTCCACCTCTTCTTTTATTTCTGACATGCTGTCACCCTCTTAGTTCTCCTCATTCACTCTTCCATCCCCATCTCTTAGTTTTTCCTCCCTCTTCTTCTCCTCTGCAGTCATTTCAGGCTCTCCAAGTGTCTCCCCCCCCCGACATTTTCTAATTCTCTTCCCGTGCATCATCTCCTGCTTGTCACTCCTTTGCATCTCCTCCGCTGTCATTGTATATTCTCGGTCTCTCCTCTTCTTCTTCTCCTACCTCTCTAGTATGTTTGTGTGCTGCTGCTCCTTCTCTCCTCCCTCGCCTACACCCTTCCTCCTCGTCTTCCCACCTTGCTTCCTCCAGCTTCTCTTTCCACCGCGACTCATTTCGTGCTCTATCTCTGCTCCCCTCAACTACGCCAGAGAGCCATTCAGGACAGACATTCATCAGCGGCCTGAGATGATAGATGCTGCTCACCACAGCTCCAGCAGCCAGTTAGCCCCGGGTGATGCCTTATGCATACAGATATCACCTGGCTGCCTGTAGTCTCCTCGCTCGTCCAAGATCGACAAAACACACAAAATACTCCTCAAGTTCACACTTTGTGCTGCCAGGTGTGTTTGCGACAAACTACCGAGTAGAAACAAGAAGTTTAACACATGTATAAATTTAATGATAAGCATAATTCGGCTTTAATAAAGTGTATAGATGTGAAAGGGGTGGATTCATCTGTGTACATATGGGCGTATTGAGATTGTTAGGTATGCAAATTCCCGGGGAGTTAGGTTAATTGGGTCTGAAAAAGAGGTGGGTGTGTCTCTCTCCACTATGACGGGCTTATTTACATCGCAAAGCTGTAATTACTCTAACGAAGCCCCCCCATCCTATCAGCGAGAGTGTATACACACACACACGCCTACACGCATGCACACACAATCCCATACACATGTGCAATCCCCAAACAGGTTGGAGCTCAATCATGCCAAACCTGTATTTTTCATCACTCCAGCTTCCTCTCAGAAGCCTTCAATTCGTATGTTCAATTTCTAAATGAATGGCGTCTTTTGGCATGCCAATCAGCTGGGTTTGTTGGGACGTCTCTATCAGAACTCACTGGCTTCTTACAGAGATGTGGGACTCCTTCCAGCACTTTGGAGCTGCTTCCTTCCTTCTCCTTGTGCGCGAGCTTTTGTAAAAACAGGCTTTCCCTTTGTGAGGTCGGGCAAGGAGAAATTCTTTTACCCCGAAGAAGGTCAGGCGGTCCCGTCCCTCCTGACATTGTCTGAGAGGCGGGGGCACTTCATCACAGGACAGGCACAGAACAAGGACGACTCTCGCGAAAACAATCTGAATTTATTGGATGTTTTTGGTGACGACCAAAAGAAACAAACGGAGGAACCCTGAGAGAAACACTTTAAAGTCTGCTGCTTGTTGCTTATACTAGGATTTTGATGTGTGTATGTAATTATTGGTTCATACTAAAGGTTTGAAATACAGTATAAAACATAAATAACATGTAGAACTCTAAAACTCTAGAAACAGACGCAGATCTTTTTGTCTCTGTGCCATTTTATATCCTTGCAGCTTTAGTCACTTTGGATATTTCAGACTGACAATGCATCAGTTCATTGCAGCTACGATTGCATTTCAAAATTGCTTTGACCACAATACTTCAAAGGTATCTTCCATATTCTTTTCCATAGGGAAAGGGGGTTTTGGGACTCCAATAATACCAGCAAGAAGTTGCTTAGAGTTCTAGAAAGTTATCATAAAAGAAAAAGGTAAACCATTCCTCACTTTATATTATGGAAGGCATTCTGAACCATCAAAACTCCAAGGTGAGTCAGATTGCATCCATAGAGACTGTACCCTAAAGAGTGTAGCTAATCAATGGTGTTATCAGTTTGAGTAAAAGGATGGCAAAGAACCCTCTACCTGAAAGAGGCAGTAAGTTTATTAACTGGACAATAATAGGAGTTTCAACATCTTTTCAACATCAACATCTGATGGATCTTGCTTTGAATTATTTCAGACATCTTAAAACTCCCCTAGGAAGAGGAGCAAAGGTCATTGAGAGATTTTACAATTGTCCTTATTTTATAGTCTCTTCTCATGGCTTGCAGTCACTAACTTACCTGTTGGTTATTGTGGAAGAACGCAGCGACTTCAGTGTATGTTAGGAAAGCAGCATGAAAAGAGATAAGAGCTGAAAAGCAGCCAAGCAATGCCTTTTTGAAAACCAGGCATTTCACATCATTTATAGATGATATGAGATCCGTGGCATGAGGAAAATAACATCAATCCATGCCCTGTAAAAAACTTTATTTTGAATGTTAATACAACAAAGTGATCAATCCATGTGCATAGATTTTGCTCTAAACAGTAATTATATAAAAACAAATATTAGGCCTTAGTCTCGAAGCGTTTTACCAGCTCCAAGCAGAAAACAACAAAGATGATGTTTTTTAAGGTAGCAATTACTGAATGACAATTTCTAAGAAATTTCTCTGTAGTATTAAGACTGGATGAGCAGTGGATACCGAGAGAGAAGTAAAGAAGTGTTGCAGAGTTCTTAAAATCCATAATATATTGTTAGATTTTGAAGTTTGGTTTGGTGACTTTTTCATTTGAATTCTGATATCAGACAGCCTTATTGTTTGTCTTTCCATCTTGAAATTACGACCTCTGAGTAGGAACATTCTCAGAGGTCATTTCATTTTGTTAATGAGTTACGTTTTCATTAACAAAAAGACAACAAAGTCAAAAATCCCAGACCTTGCTGTAACCGTTGTTTTTAAATATTTGTCACCTGGAAAACACTAGGAAAACTTATGCATGAACATTCAATGCTCTATCAGCATTCAGTGTGTGGTTCTAAATGGTCAAGTAAGCAGTTATTTGTTGAATTAATTATAAAATAGGTCATCAGTTATAGCTACTCCAAGCCTGCCGAATGCTCATGATTTTTCACTGAGGCAGACTGAGCATCTGCATAGCTTAGCCAAACATGGAAAAAATGTAAAAAAAAAAGAAATAAAAAAAAAGTGGTGTGTTTAAGTAGAACCTATTGGACTCAGTGTTTCCATTACAATGTAGCCCAAAGGTTCATCATCAACCTCATGTTTTTATGTGGAAAGAGAATGTTATTTGTTCAGTGCCTAAATAATAACACCTTAACAATAACTGCAACCTTCTGACTTGGCTTCAGCTGTTTGTTTGTTTGTTTGTTTGTTTGTTTGTTTGTTTGTTTTAAACTCAAATAACCCCAGAATCTGAGAGAAACATATTCAGAAATAAGAACCTTGGCATCATTGGCTGCATAATTATCTGAAAGGCTGTTTAATAAGATGAACAAAGAAAAAAAAAACATAATCTCAAGTTTATCTCGCAACATGCAGAGAGCAACAAAAACAAATTTGTATCACAATTTGTCTGTGATACAAATTCCCTCTATCATTGCTGTGAAAAGGGTAATTTTGAGTAAATACTGTTCTCCATTATATGTTATTAGATGAAACGTTAAATAAATGCAGATTTTGAAAAATAAAAGAAAAAATAGTCAAGGTTTTCGATGGCGCTGAACTCTCACCAACTAACAACAATACAACCATAGTCTGAACAATATTTCTCACATGTAGGAGCAAACAGCTGAGCTAACTGGGCTGTCAGTGAGCGTCCAATGCATTGAAAACCAGTTAAATGTCTGTCTGATTTCTCTACTAGAGAAGCAAACACAATAACTTTCATTGCAATATGACTTTGTCCATTTCAACAATATTTATCATGACTGTAAAAATTAACGCAGACATGAACATCTATCTCAAAAAGTTCAAGATAGATGAAATACATGAAACTGTGTCTGCTTGATATTATAAACTTCTTTTAAAAATGGATGAAACTTTGATGGTTAGAGGATGTGGGGGGATTATGAAACTGGTGTAATGTCAGGATTTTCACTTATTACCCTTTGACTGTAACAATGGAACTGAAAGTTTTTTCCTTAAACTTAATGTAGTTTTTCAACACCTGCACGTGATGAGATGGCGAGTTTTAATTGCTCAATCCTGTTGGACTCCATTTTTATTCACAAGCTGGTCATTCCTTGTGCTGGAGCATCACTGCCAAAACTTCCTCCCTGCAATAAAACTCAGAACTGATCATATAAGAGCTGATAAAGACCTGGGCGGAAAAAGCCTTGTCTTTAGAGTCAGCAAGTTTCCTACCAACCTGCTGGACATAAAGAGAGGACTTTTAAAACCTTCGAACTTTATAAAGCTGTCTGCATAACCAACTTTATGTTAATTTGATCAATAATTTCAATTAATGATTATTAATTATAATGTAGTAATTGCATAAGCAAAATGGTGATGTGAACTCTAATTCCAAACATTTTTGGATGTCAGGTTGGCACAAGATGCCTCTGAATCAAATTCTCCCAAAGAAGAAGGTATCAGGAACACCTGATGTAGTCAATCCAGATCTGATACCTGCATGGTGTGCTTGAGATTGAACACTTCTAACACCTGGACAGTGTGTTAAAATATTGCTGAGTCAAAATAACAGTCCACAAACTTCAGGGAAAATAGCCTTCCTTTGCAGAAACATTGAAATGGATTCAAAACGACATCAAAGGCACTCAGCAGCCACCGAAGTTTCAGTTGCCACAGCAAGACCCAAACCAAGTGGTAACCGAACTCCAGGACCTACACCACGACTGACCCAAAGAGCACAGGAACAGTCAACTCTACTTTACTCTATACTACATGAAAAACCCAAAGCGGTTTAATCAGTCCTGTTCTGTGGCCTGATGTAGCAAAACTGGAACTTTTCAGGCCGACTTGAGGAGGAGGGTTGAAGAACACTCTGAAAAGCAAAATCTGCTGACACTGAAGCAAGGTTGAGGTTTAATAATGCCCTGGCACTGTTTAACTTTGGCTGGCACAGGAAACCTGAAGCATGTAACATAATGAATTTAGTCAATTATCGGGAAAATTGGAGAAAAAAAAAATACCTGTGTGAGGTTTGTGATGATGTTTAAAGGGGATCTGCTATGCAAAATTTTGTCTTTTGCACATTTTTTTTAACTTCCATTTGGGTCTTTGTTGCTTCTAGAACTAATTAAAAAAAATAAAAAATCCAATTAAATGTTTTGTTGATGTCCAGAAATGAGACTTTTCATTATATAGTAATAATTGCTGGGTGCTACAGAGTTACCTAGCAGCCCTAGCCAGCCCAGACAATCACCTAGCAACCCATGTGGAGCTCCAGAACATTTGGTCAGCTGGTTTTACTACTGTATGCTGTACAATAGCTACTAGAAAAAAAAATGTCTTGATGTTGGCTGCAAGTCAAAACCATGAAAGATACATAATTAAATTTTAAAAAAGAATAACAAAACATAACTCATAAAGGTGCAGATGAGTACTGCACCTTTACCTTTGCACTGAATATTGACTTATTATTCAGAAACTGCATATTTAGATGTACAGCTGTACAACTGTGTCTGTTTGTAGCCATGTTCATGTGCATAAAGTGTAAACGTGAAGTTGGAGGCGTGACCAGCAGCAGCTTATTTGCATAAAAGTGACAGCGCTCTAAAAGAAGCTCATTGTGGAAGAAGCTCAAAATAGGCAGAACTAACCAGGTAAAAATCTCATAATGTGAGAATGACTTTTTTGAAAAACAAAAAAAGTAATTATGTTTTGTATAGCCTACAGCATGACCTATCCTAACTTGTTCTAACAAGCATAATTTGTCACCTTTAAGGTTTGGCATCATTGGATCTTCAAAACAAGACAGTTATTCTAAGCACACCTTAAAGTCACAAAGCATCAGAAGTCCTGAAAGATACTTTCAGAACCAATTTTTAAAAATTTCATTTTTTTCATGGAAAACGCTATCCAAACTAACCTAGATCTGTGAGGAAATTCAACTGCCTCCCTTGTTAAATCATGAACCCACTGTGATTATCCAGATATTTTGACCTTTAGCTCAAGCCGGCTCGGGTTCTGCAGCAGTAATGATCTAAAGCACACCAGCAAATTCACCTCAAAATTCTTTTTTTTTTTTTACCAGACTCCATAACAAAGGACATACGCTCCTGCAATGTGTGGCTAACAGAGCTGGAAATGTTATGATTTCACTGCGGCTCACCAATAGCATCCACCATGGATTGAATGTTGAATATTAGCAACCATTTGAAAAGCAATTAAATCTGGACACTGGAACATGACAATGACCCCAAACATCTCTGTAAATCAACTGAGGGCTGGTTGAGAATTACGAAATAGAAAGTTCTGGGGTTTAGTCAAAGCCCAGATCTTGACTTCATTGAGAATCTAGGGGGTTTCTAGAAAGGTGGTGCACATGCAAGAGATCACTCAGATACCACACAGCTGAAAAGTGAGGAGTGGCGCAAATATTCCTCAATCTGACATCAGGGATAGATTTGACTGAAAGAACTGAACACTAATCCATCCGTGGTAATGCAGCTTATTGTTTTTTATGTTTTTCCTCTGATAGATGTGATTTGTTTTTAAGTTGCAAGGGACAAAACAAGTTATGTCAAATGTTTAAAAGTTTTCTAGTTATACTCAAAAAATTCTCACTTTTGACGCCACAGAACCTGGTCTTTTAATAACATTCCTGTCTTTAATATATCCACTAAATCTATCAGGCTGTCAATTGATACCACAGACCCAACAAACTGCGAAGGCAGATTATTAGAATGTGTGTTGTCCCATTGCCACGTTCGGGATCTGCCCTTCCCGCTTTCTGCACTTCCTACTCCAACAGGAATTTAATCTTTTAAGCCATCGTTGTTTTTCCTCTCCCCTATTTTTACTGCTGTTGCTGCTGCTTGGAAGACCACAGACTGCCTCGGTATGCTGATGCCCCGCTCCCACCACCCCCTCCTCCCGCTCTGAGCCTGCACTGTAAAAAAAAACTCTGTAAATTTACGGTAAAAATGGTGAAATACCAACAGTTACTGACCGTAATATGCACAACATTTTATTACCGTAGAAAATACATGGAATTACCGTAAGTCAAAACTGCAAAAAATAAAAAATAAATCTGTAAATTTATGGTAAAAAAATGGTGAAATACCAACAGTTACTGACAGTTACTTTTTAAATTATCAACCCTTTGTTTTTGAATTTTTGGGGATTTTTTTCTGTTTGATTTTCTGCGTTGAGTTTATATTGTGTCATCTATCCTGAATTACTGGTCAAAAAGTAAAAAATTGTAAATAGAAACATGTTTCTTCCAAAAGGAAGGATGAAGACAGAAAATTCCCTGAAACAACAGGTCTTCATCTGAAGTTTTTTTTGTTTGTGTTTTTTGTCTGGTGCCAGAGAGGATCACACCTGTCGACAACAAACAAAGCTTTAAGAACTTCTGAATTTTCAGTCAGAAATGATCACACCGCCTGGTTGAAGTACCAGCCTCCATGTGCAAGTCAACAAGGGTGAAACAAACATTTAAGCGAATGCTGAGTTTATATGATGTTCATGTAGTGCATCGTTCTAACTTTTGCTTTGTTTCTATTTTCCAGCAGAGAGGAAACACCTGATTGACAAAGTATAAGTCTCAAGCTCCACCTGTGACTGGGAAGACCGCATCCATGATGCACAACATCCTGAGCAAAGTGTGAACTCAGTGACTTGTTACTCTCAACCCAGAGCAAGAATCCTTTTATCACCGTTTTTTCTTCTACAATAGGTTATCCCTTATGTGGACACATGCTGGTTTTTGTCAGACCTCAGTAATACTGTAAGGAAACTGGACAGGAAACAGAATCAGTTCTTTTTTTAACCAGAATTTTTAAATGGAAATTGTTTCTTTAAATGGATTACTCGTAATCTGTATTTTTGTTTAATTTGGACTTATTTTCTTTGTAACTTTCCATATTGAAATGCGGATAAATTACACTTCCTTGTGTGTTGTAATGTAATTTTATGGCAAAATTTAGGTAACAACAGCTACCGGTAATTTACCATAAAGGTTTTATTTATTTTTTACAATAAAATGTCAATATATCATACAGTCCTGCTGTATTTTTCACTTACGTAGACTAATCTTTACGGTATATGTGTTGTTTTTATAGTAAGTTGCATAGAAAAGTTTACAGTTCTGAATCGCTAAAGTCACAATTCCCAAGATATTATGCCTCAGGCAGTATGACCGTATTTACTACGGTAAAACCACATTTTCATTTTTTATTTTACCATATTTTAGGAAATACGTTATTTTACCATATATTGGGAAATACACTAAAATACTGGCAGCTGTGGTTGCCAGATATTTTCTGTATTTTAGCAATTACGGTAAAATACTCGCAGTTTTTGTTGCCAGAATTTTACCGTATAAAGACTGTAAAGTTCTGGCAACCACAGCTGCCAGTATTTTACCATAAATTAGACCGGTTTTTTTTTGTTTGTTTTTTTTACAGTGTATCTCTCTGTTTCCTTCTGTATCTCTATTTGTCTAACTCTCACGCTCACATCTCTCTCCGTCTCTTTCTCTTCCTCCTATCCTCGTCTCCTCCTCCTCCTCTTCTTTCTCCTCCTCTTCTTCTCTCTCCTGCTTCTCCACAGCCCTCCTGCTGCCCCCACCTCCAACATGCACGTCCACTTTTTTTTTTCTCTCTCTCTCTCTCTCTCTCTCTCTCTCTCTCTCTCTCTCTCTCTCTCTCTGTTTCTCTCCCTCCTGACTGCCAATCTGCTGTTTCGTTGCTCTGCTGTACGTGCCACAGATTCAGATGGCAGTCAAATGGTAGATTGAGACAAACACGGAGACACATGCATGCAATTACAGTCTCACACAGACTCACACGCGCAAATGCATATGCAGATGGGCGACGCATGAGGAGAGACTTAAAACATCTGTGTAAAGACACAAACCTGCACACATCTGTGCGCTCACACTGTCCTTTACATTCAACTATTATAAGGCAGAAACAACGGAGAAACACACGAGAACAAAGGCATAAGTGGAAAATAAATAATTCAAACATTTATTACAGCAGAATAAAATACTGGCAAAAAGTAAATATTTCTTGACAGCGAAAAAACAATTTTTTGCGTCGGCTGTTTGTGCGTTAAGGTGAAAGAGAGAAAAGCAAGCGCAAGAGAAAAAGAAAGACAGGACGGGTAGAGACGGGAGGGGGGCGGCAGAGCGGGAGAAGCGGAGAGGAAGGAGGTCAGCCGGAGCTTATGAAACATTTTTTAACCTAACCCGGCCTATTTCTGACAGGGCAGATACTGTGGACTCACAGTGAGACACACAAGTTCCCATGGTTGACGACAACATGCCTTCAGGGAGAGACACGGAAATATGCACGCGAAAAAGAAAGATTCACACTGTAACCAGAACACAGAGGGAGTTAGCATTTTATGTAGCATGGAAGGACTGTTTGGAAACTCAAAGTGAGGGGAATGTGGCTGAAACAGTAGCTGGGCTTCAAAACATCTTATCCCGGTTTTGCTTCACCTGGCGCCCTTATGTAACATCGCTTGTATAACCTTAATATCAATTCATATGTGTATGTATGTGAGCAGCTGTATGTCACAAAGACGTAAACTGATCTGAATACAGCAGAAGTTGAGCTCAGTGAGCTGACATGGAGCCATTTAATTTCACATTGTGTACATACACCTATTTATACATTTATATTAAATAAAGACTATTTGTTCCTGATGTTATGCCCAAGTTTAATAAAAATTGAAGAGCAAGCTGAAAAGCTAAATTTAATTCCCCTTTTGGTTTAAGATACTACCTAGCAGATATTCTGACTGGTGGAGTCAAAAGGCTTTTTGAATTATATAAGTTTTAAATAATTTCATTCATTTTTTTACTCCTGTTTTTGAGAGGGACTTTTTGCATTTGGGTGTTATAATGAAAGCCGTACTTTTCCTTAAAATGACCCGGGGTGGACTTAAAAAGATCCAAAAGTGAGACTTTGAGAAATTACTGAACTTTTTTTTTTTTTTACCATTTACGTGAGATTTATCTTGTACAACTCAATATAAAAAAACAACAAAACGTTTAGAAGCCAAAATGTAAGAAATAAAAAAACTTCTATAATCTGGTTGTATGAGCATCCATACCCCTAAAATAATATTTTGGTAATCTGCATTTATTTGCAAGGCTACGTTTCTTACTTTTCAAGTCACAAAGGATTTGTTGTTTGTTGTTGTTTTTTTTCAGTGAATCCACTTTGCACCCCAAGGAGTCCTGCTGCCTTGTGAATATTCATAACTCTTAAACTATTTCCCCATTTATTGCAATCAGAAACCTCATTGTATTTGATTGAGGTTTTATGTGATAAACCAACACAAAAAAGTATATAATTGCAAAGTGAAAGAAAGGTGACGTGAGGTTTTCCCTTTTTTTTTTTCTTTTTTTTTTTTTAAGAAATAAGATTTATAAAACTGTGGAGAGCATTAAACCCATTATAACCAAATACTATCAGAGGTCACCTAATTGATAAATTGACTAATTGTGCGTATAGTTTAATCTCAGTATAAATACAACAGTTCTGTAAAGGCTTCAGAGGTTTGTTAGAAAACACAAAGCACCATAGAGACCATTCAACAAACAGGTCAGGGAGAAAGTAGCGGACAAATTTGAATCTTAATTAGTTTATAAAACAATATCCCAAGCCTTGAACATCAACAGAGCTCTGTTTGGTCCATCACATTGGCTTCCACCTAACCAGAGAATCAGGCACAAGACCTATTGTAACTCTGGAGGAGCTGTAGCTCAGGTGGGACAATCCTGGTCTTAATGCTGGAGTAGAGAAGAAAATCACTTTAGGTTTACTTCTCTACTAAAAAGACAAAGAAAAACCATGTTAGGGACATTTATTTATTTCTTTTTTTGCCTGTGGAAGAAGGTGTTATGTTCTGCTTAGGCCAGAGCTACACTTCTTGGCCTGTGTGTTCGCTGTTATGTGCAGAGCTGGTTTTTGCTTATGCCTTGTAGGCAAAATCTGACACTGCAAATCACTGTGAACACATCATGCACAAAGTAAAACATGGTGGTGGCGGCAGGGACAGGGAAGCCACTGAGAGTGGAAGAAAGATGGAGCGGGTCAAGAGAAAGTCCAGGTCTAAAACCAAAGGAGAATCCGTCCCACCACTTGAAAAGTGCAGTTCCTACACGTTCTTCATACGATCTGTTAGAGCTTGAGGCGCTTTGCAGAGAAGAGCTGGCAAAATGTATTCTGAAGATGTACAAATCTAATAGAGATATACCCCCAAAGACTTGCAGGTGTCATTGCAGCAAAAGGTATTTCTACAGAAATATTGACTTAGAGGAGTTTAATATTTGTATATTATTTGTAAAAAAAAAAAAAAAAAGAGAGCATATTTTTCCTTCCACTTTACAGTTATGGACTACTTTCTGTTGGTCTGGAAAAACTCATAAAATTTTTATATTTAACACTGATTTATTCACTGCTGTTTAAGGGCTGGTTAAAAAAGCTTGAAAGAAATATGATGGCAGAGCCTTCTCTTTTTTTTGCACAATGTTATCCATTATAGAGGGGAAATCACCCTGATTTGACTGAACAACAAAAGAAGTCAGTTTATCTTCTTCAAATCATTACAAAACCTTACAGTTTCCAAAAATAGTAACCCATCCATCTGTCTGTGACATTTAGCAGGCCACCTGTATACAGTCACTAATTAATTAGAACATAAATTCAGATGAGGCTTCATAGTCAGATTAAAAGTGCCTTTTAAAAGTAACTTTTAAAACTGGGCGCCAGGTTCCAGGTGCCTTATTTGACACAGTTGACAGAAAAACTTATGAAAATTAGTGAGTTAATCTGCACATTTCCTGTATATCAAATCCAGTAGCGGTGCCATGTCAAATTTAAACAAACGCATAGAAAAGAAAAAACTATACATTAATTCAGCTCCTTCTTCTGCTGTGATCATTTCCCACACCACAGCTTTCCTTGAGAAAGTTTTGCCTGTCATGGCATCTGATTTGATTCAGATAGTAAATCTTCAATGACATCCACATGAATACAGACTGTGGAAGAACCACAACACTGGTACTGTTGGACCTCAGTGCAGCACTTGACACTTTTGACTGTGACATATTGTTAAAGCGATTAGACCCCTTGCTCCGATACGTAGTAGGTTTGAATCTTACCTATATAACAGGGACTTCTTTGTGTCAGTATGTAACTTTTCAATCAGAGCAAACAGAAGTTGCATGTGGGATACCCCCAGGTTCAAACCTGGGACCCCTCCTGTTTAATATCTTCATGTTTCCATCTAGTTATAACAAGTAGATAAGCAATAAGGTTAGCTACCATAGCAATGAAGATGACATAAACAGGTGAGTCCAACCCCATCCAAGCACTAACCCGCTGCTTGGAACAAATTAGAAGTGTATTGGAAGTGCAATAACTTTCTCCTGGTGAACAAAACGGAAGTTATTATTTTTGGACATAAAGATAAACGATCTAGAGTCGGTACAAAGCTTCAATTATTACCACTTGAAACTGGCGGTCAGGCCTGAAATCTGGGTATGGAGATGTACTCAGATCTGAACCCTCAGAGACACAGCAAGATAATCTCAAAGTCGGCCTTTTGTCACTTGTTTATCTTTAGTTGCATTGATTACTACAAGTATTTCTTCACAGGTTTGCCTAAGCAGTCAATCAGACGGCAGTAGCTGACCCAGAACGCTGCTGCTCACGTTCTCACTAAAGTCAGGAGGTTAGAGCACATCCCTCCAGTTCAAAGTTCGTTCACTGGCTCCCTGTAGCTCAGAGAGTGGACTTTAAAATACTTTAGATGGTTTATAAATCACAAAATACATTAAAGATCTATTGTCACTGTACCAACCTTCAAGACTTGTCAGGTCTTCTGGTTCTGGTTCTGCTCTGCATCCCCAGAACCAAACATGGAGACGCATCATTCAGCTTCTATGCACCACAAATCTGGAACAAACTTCCAGAAAACTGCAGAATGGCTGAAACACTGAGATCCTATCAAAACAAAAAAAAACAACAACATTTGTTTAATGTTACTTGCGTTATTAATATTAAGTGGACCATTAATTAATCCTATTACTTCTCTTTATTTTGCCATGTCAGTTTTTGCTTATTGTGTTACGTTTTTTCCATGCAAAGCACTTTGAGCTGCCTTGTTGCTGAAGTGTACCATACAAATAAACTTGACTTGACAGTATGCAGATATTGAACATCATTTTCATTACACCCGCATTTCTGTATTATATTTTATTATTGCGACGTAATATTCAAAGTTCAAATATCACGTTTTCATTAGATGTAAAGAGAATCATAATTAACTGAAATAATTGCTTGAAAACATCAATTTGTATGCAATCGGTGCAGAGTGTTTCACTTAATGAATTGAATTAATGAAATAAATTAACTTTTCAATAATGATATTCTAATTTATTGATCATGACTGTATACTTTCTCAAATAAAACTGGCCTATCACAGGAAAGAGAAAGAAAACATGAATAACTTCCATAAACTATCTAGAAGATTGTCAACTACTTATCAGGAATGAAATACGAAGCAAACATATCACATACACATACACAACATCTGAGCTATCTGATGCTTCTAAAATTAAAAGCATACATATCATCTGTACTTCACTGCAACGACATATGGACCTAGAATTACAGCCTGAAACCTGTTCCGGACTGAACACCGTCACACTGTCCCCTGCAGAATCTGTCGTATCGTTCGGATGGACGTGCAGAGGGACTGAGAATGAGCAGCCAGCTGCCTTGCAGACCGGTGAAATTAATCAATTAGTCTCTTTCTGTTTGCAAATTGTTGTTGCCAATTTCAAAGCCTCCCTGAGAAATTGTGAACGAGTGTTTCCAAAACAAAATGGCGAGCCATTCCCAGTCAGATTGTCTGTGAACGCGTAACCTTGACTGAAGGTGTGTAGTCATCCATGCCAAGCTGGCTGCTACCTGTTCAGTGGAGTCCTTTGAGGTGGGACTAAACTTTAAAAAACTTTATTTTAGTTTGATACCAGATGTCTCATTATTAGTCATTCAGGCAGGGTGGAGCTACCATTTTTCTGCTATTTTAACTGCAAGTGCTGATGTCTCCATTAGTTTGACTGTTCCTCTACACAAAATAGTTGAAAACGTAAGTCTCTGAATACGTAAAGCAGAAGTACGTTAAAATACAAGCTTTACACTGTTTGAAGATGCTTTTATAGCCTAGTTCTGCTTTGAATTTCACCACAACTTCCTCCCTGACTTCTGCTGGGTTCCTTGGTCTCCATGATGTTGTTTGTTCACAAATGTTCTCTAAGAACAAGCCTCTAACTTGAGCAAAAATAGCGAATAAAGGTGGTACAGAACTTTGTGTTCATCTGGCTAAATGTCACACAAACTGCACAGTCAGAGGCTGAAATAAAGTTTGTTACAACCTACAACTCTGACAATGTTTCACCTAATGAGAAGGGTTCAAGGATGAACTCTAACTCCAAATTATCTGCCTTGCCCTCTCCTCTCATCTCTTCCTGAACACCTTCTTCTTGCTCAGGATGATGTGGTCTGATGCAATTGCAAGATAATTTATTTACCAATTGGTCTGAGTCTGATTTTTAAAAATAAATTACAGTTTGATCAAACTGTATTGCTGGTGTGATTATCACCATTGTTGTGACTGAGATTAAAGCATTTGGATGTGAATGAAAAATGTCTGTTTTAGTGTAATGTTCTTCTGGACAACATTTGTTTAATTGGATGGGATCTAATGACTAGAGAGTTTGTAACGTGAGAAATTAGAGAGCTGGATTTGGGGATAAATAATTGTTTAAATTTGTATTAATAGTTCATTCTGCCATCAGAAATGTGAGGCAGCTGCTCATTCATTGCTGTAAAGTTCTCCAGTCCAAGTATAGAGTAAAGATACATTGTATGAACATTTTAAAGGATATTTTATCTAAAATGAAGGTTTTTTTTAAATAAGTTTAAAGAAGATAAATGATTGAAGTTCATAAGAGCAAAACTACAGGAGCAAACTCAATAGCTTTGGTGGACCATCTAACTTTCTTTTCTTACACTTGAAGGCTAACACTTCATTCCATACCCTTCATAAACATATGTCATACATTTGGTATGGATTTAGCTGTGTGCCAAGTTTCTTTTTTCTTTTCCTTTTGTGTGAAGAATCTACTACATGAAGGGCTCTCTCTCTTTTATTTACATTTGACCTGAAACCTTGCGACAGAAACATGTGTTACCCTGGATGTCAAATTGGAACCAGATTGCATGTCCTCCCAAAAGCGTTTGAACAGTTACAAGACTCCCTCTTTTTTTTTTTTTTTTTTTTTTTTTAAATCGGAGACACAAACTGTGTGTGTGGTGGTATAATTGGCTGCTCAGACAGTCTACAGATGTTATTTCCTTTCAACTCGCAGAGTAATTTCAGATGCTGTTTTCCTGTCACCTTTATAGGTTGAGAACTCAAGTTTAGAGTGTAGCAACATTTAATTTCACACACCTCTCTAACAAGCTTTAATATTTTAGCAGCTATCTTAAAATGAGATAATTTTAAGCTAATTTGAATAATTTATTTGTTGGCTTGTCATAGCTGAAGACTCTGTTTGTTCACAGAAACAAAGAAAGCCATTAGCTGGAAATCCCAGTTTCTGATTTTTCTTTATCGCGTCTTCACAGCCAATGATTAGTTTACCCTCCATTTTGTGACACCACTTAGCTATTTTCTGCTTTCCAAAGGAAGCAGCTCAGAGGCAAGACACTGATTATTCTTGTGTTGGGTAAAGTATTAAAGTATCTTATTTAGAGTTAACAGCAGTCAGAGCAATTAGTGAGAATTAGCAAGAACTCTGTAAGCTAAGGCAAATCTAACAGAGCTAAAATCTAAACAGATTACTTCACAAGCATTTTGACAGAAAGCAATGTATTAAAAACGTCACCTTTATGTGATAAATTGTTTGCGTTTTAATTTATAAAAATGTAAGCCAATCTTAACCGAAGAACTGTTGTGATTTTGTGCTCTTGTTGCTAATGCTTATGCAAGTGTTCTGCAACAAATTTAATCAAACAAACCAGAAAATAACTTGCAACTTTTCAGGTGAAAATTTAACACATCTACATACGAGGTAGATTATAAAAAAAAAAGGAGCGTTGGTTAACAAGGAAGGACAACTCTGCAATGCAGCAGCAAGAACTTTGTGAAAATAATAAAATTAAAAAAAATAATTAAGAAAATGTTATATACCTTTTCTGTTGGAAATGCTTTTTTTTATTATTTGCAACTGGTTTTCTTGTTTTTCTAAACTGGACATGATTGACCTTCACATTTTGTGACATTACCACCGTAGACTCTGTGGCGTTGCGTTCAGTCGCTTGCTGTTACAGCCAAGTTAAATAAAATCCAGTGCAGCCAACTGCCTTCCAAAGTCGCCTAGTTAGTAAACGGAGGTCACATGACTGTCATTTCATATAAATCCAGCTGTTCTCTGAAGGCCTCAGAGGTTTGTCTGAGAACGTCTAGTGAACAAGCAGCACCATGGAGACAAAGGAACGCAGACGACGAGTCAAGCAAGGTTAGATTGTAAAGCATTACTTTCCATAACTTTTAATTATATCACAGTGCAGTTGTTCAAAATTATGGCACCACTGCACAGACATATAAGTCTTCTTCCCGTCATGTCAGAGGTGCTGGAGAAGACTGACTCAGAACAACTGCTGATATATTTAGAAACTAAAAATCTTCTACATCCTCTTCAATTTGGCTTCAGAAACAATCGTTTCCACATGCTTATTCCCAGAACAGGTTAAGCACTCTCTTGACAAAGGACTAATAGTTGGTAAAGTGTTCCTCAACTTCAAAAAGCTTTTGAACCATAATTCACTAATTTCAGAGATTTCATCCTTTGATTTATTAGAACAATCAGTGTCTTGGTTTCTAGTCGTACATGAAAGACTGTGAACAGTGTGTCTTTGTCAATAGTAGTAAATCTTTTGTCAAAATTGAAACAGGAATCCTTAAAGTCACTATTTCAGACCACATCATTTTCAACCTGCATATTAATAATCTTCCTGAATCTTCGCATGTCTGGGGAAAGCTGTTTAGCTGTCAGTGAAACACTGAAAACATCCGCATGGCTAAACGACTCCTGCTTAACCCTCAGTACAAAGAGAACTAAGTATATTTGTAATTAAATTAAGAAATCTTTGTCAGTCCGTTCATATCAACAGCGATCTCATTAAACAAGTATAACAAGAATGGATGCTAAGTTAAATTTTTAAAGCCACATTATAAAAATAAGCAAAACTATTAGATTCTCCACCTGTCCTGGGAAAACCTGAGGATTCCCAAGGAAAAAAACAGGAAAATGACATTGAGGGGAGGCCGGGATGTCACGGATCTCCTTCTGGACCCTTCGGACCTGGTCTTGAATGACAGAAAAAGTATGTTTATTAAGGATGAAATACTGGAAATATATTGTTTTCTCAAAATTATTCTTGCAATCATAATGATTTAACACGTGTTTGATCCTGTGGGATCGCCATGATTTCTTCTGTGACAGAACTAATTTGTGCTTCTAATGACATTAAGGGATAATCCAGATTTTTTTTTAAGTGAAATTTGAGGAGATGCCATTTGCAGTCAGTATCTTACCTTCAGAACACAATGCTGAGAGTTGCATCAGAACTTTTCTATTTTCTTCTAAAAGTTGCATTTAAGACGCAGGACAAAATGCACAACCACACAAAAAGAGCTGCAGCTTCTCAGGTTCTCTTCCAGCTGAACTGCATTCCACAAATTAGTCCTACCTGGATCTTATATCACTCATTCACCCTCCCAGTATTTTAGGCCAGCCTGCCACTTTACCTCCCTGCCAGATTCTTAGGTCCAGTCCGTTTCTTTCCGTCCCATTATTTGGCTTGTTCCGCCCAGTTGTTCCCCAGTTTGTCGTTTTCTCCTTCTGCATGAGTTTGCCATCCTCTCTTTTGCGTCTGGATCAGTCTCCGTCATGTACAGCAGTTATGATACATGCCAGTGGTCAGTTTAGACATGGAGCAAAGTTCTTGGTGTGGGGTTGTCCGAGTCGTTTCGCTTTTTGGGGAAGAAATAAAAAAGAAAAGTAGACATAACTTCATTTGGAAAGAATTCTGCTCTACTTTGTATTAGCCGATTACATAAAGTCACAATGAAACACATTGAAGCTTGAGGATGTTTAGAAAGGACTGTGTCCGACGCAAAGATGATGCTACAGAAGACTCTATAAAGTAGTGTTACTTAAAAATTGCTCTCTGTGGGCTGGTATCGACTGAAGTTAAGATGTTGGTTGATCTTTATCAGTGAACCAGCTGTCTGACCATAACTTTAGCATTTTTTATTTAGAAACTCATACCAGTTTCATGCAAATGAGAATTGTCCCAGCAACATCGTCCGTCTTATCTTCATTGTCCTGCACTTGTTTTAATGGTCAGAAGGAACATTAACTCAGATTTGAGCAGATCAATGTCACATTAGATGTTTGCCAAGGCCCTACCCTGAGCTTCATTTAATAGTTGGGTTTTATGTTATTCTTACTTCGGCCATTTTCAAGTGAGCAACAGTATTGGTTTGAATTTTCAGAGATTGTCTAAAAGGACCCAGGATGAAGCTCACGTCGAATGTCCTTGACGGAGAAGTATTCTGAAGGTTTTAGATAAACGTGTTGTTGACTATCTTGCCCCTCGGCCAAAACTAGAGGGCCTCCTGTCCCCCACCGCCCCCCACCTTCCTTGCGCGGGGCCCCTCAACCTCCCCGTCTTTCCTCTCCTTCTCTTTTTCTCAAACATTCTCCCTATCCTCCCTGTTGATCCTCAGCTTTCTCTCCCTTTCCTTCACTCTCCACACACACACACACACACACACACACACACACACACACACACACACACACACACACACACACACACACACACACGCACACACACATCTATTCCATCCTTTTTGCCTGAGCTCACTGCCCATATCTTTTTCCTTTCTCTCTTAGGCCCCTTCTTCTCGTTCCTTCCCCTCCCTCTCAGTCCCCCCCTACCCACCATGCAGCCCCCACCTACACTCCTCCACCCCACCATCCCCCATCTTTCTAAAACAGAGTGTGTGTTCTGCCACACACACACCCACACACAGAGAAACTGGTGCTTTACCTCCCCTAGGAGTTGTTCTTAACTCGCTGACTGAGGCACGCTCAGTCAGCGAGCGTTCCTCGCACACACACAGCCTGCCTGTGAGTGTGCTTGCACGTGCATGTGTGTGTGTGTGTGTTCACATGTGTGTTAATGCAGAGCGTGCATGGTGGTGCTGGTGGTGGGGGGCCTCGGGTGGAGGGGTTGGGTTAGCATGTTTTTTGTGTGTCTGCACTGCTGACTCCACACATGATCCCCATTAGAGGTTGGCTGGGAGTAGACACAAACTCACACAGCACACACGTTTTTATCTTCACACACACGCCCGCACGCATTCCTGCTCTCACACACACACACGCACACACACCAGGCATACAGGTATACATTCATCTAGCACCGTGGGATTCTGTGAGGCCCGTAAGAGAAAAATCGTAAGAGATGCAGTGGAATCGGGATTCCACTGCATCTCTTACGATTTTTTTCAGAGGCAAGGATTAAATTTTTTTAAATGATGGAGTTAAATATATATATATATACGCAATACAAAAAAAAAAAAAAGAAAAAAACAGGAAATGTTTTAATGTGACATTGTTCTTGTTGCTCGGACTTGCTTTCCTTGAGGCGCGGCAACACTTTGGATTTGGGAGGTAAGGAGCACTGGAGGTGACGTCATCGCCAAGTGAAATATTATTCCTAGGCAACCAAAAGTGTCCAAGGAAACCAGATGTATCAGTAGCATGAATGAGAGTTTTGGAGGCTTGGTTTACTAAATCGAATGGGATGAATATATAAAAGCATCATTCACAAGGCAGCTGAAAAGGCCAACACTTGAGTGGAAAATCACAATCACTCAAAGTTTTGCATAAGGTGAGCTTTGAATACAATGCGGGTTTATGGAGGGATAATTTCATATTCCCTGAAGCATTGAAGATGTTTCATATTGCACACAGTTGCATCAACTGATTACGACAGAAATAAATCTGTTCTCAGAACAGTCAATGTATACAGAGCCTTGCAAAAGTGTTCGTACCCGTTTAATGTTCTTATTTGTTCATGTTACAGCCACAAACCTCAGTGTGTTTTCTTGGGATTTTGTCTGATGTACAAACACAAATCTAAGCATGGAGAAAAGGTTTATTACAAAAATAAATCTGAAAATTGTTTTGTTTATTTGGGTTCAGTCCCGCCGAGTTAATTCTTCATAGAGGCAAAAATTTTTTCGGCCCATTCTCCTTCGCAAAATTGCTCTAGTTCAGCCGTCCTGGATGAAGAGTGTCTGCGAACATTTCACTGACTGCATCCATTCCTTTAATTTTTCATAAATGTTGAATTTGTGGTTCAAGAAAATATGTTATATTTTTGCATTTTAATTATTCTCTTGTTCTTAAACCTAAAAGTAAAATGGATGATTGCTTAAAAGCACAAATACATATCTAAATCTTTTTGAAATGCGTCATGTGAGTTTTGAGGCTCGAGACAAGTTTGTTTGCTGTGAAAAGGAGTCTAGAAGTAGATGACCTAAATCCTACTCAACCCTCTCCACACTCAGCTCTGAACAGCTCCAGTGAAAGTTAGAGATCCCAGTCTGCTGAAGCCAACAGAGCCAAATCAGTTGCAGAAACAGAGACCAGATCCCGAGGTCACCAGAACGGATCCCCTCAACACTTTGGCTGAGTGCGTTTTAAAGTATAATTGGTGTTTGAACTATTAAAATAGTTTTCTAGAAAATTTCTGAGCTTAGACTCAACATTTCGCAGTTTTTCCAAGCAAATTCATCACTTTTCAAATTCAGAAATGGCCAAGTTTCTTCCCTGAGAATTTCTCAGATTAGTTGCAAATTTTCAAAGAATTTTTCCAAAAATTTTCAACTTTTCAAGCTCAGAAATTTCAGACTTTTTCCTAGAAATTTTTGAGATTACTCTCAAAATTTCTGAGTTTTCTGGCGGCACTTTATTCCTCCTTTCTTGTCATCTACAATGGCCCTAACACACAGCTGTAGTGTTAATACATTGCCAAGTTACTGAAACATGGCAACACCAGAAAACATTTGAAATTTTCTGCAGAGATCAGTCTTTGTGTTTATTCAAGAGAAATCTATTTACCAATTTCACACTGAAAAACGAGTGATGAGTCACAGGTTGGCAGCCAAATTAAACTGACTTAGCTCTTTTCCTTCAAAATTGAAGAAAATATATGAATGAATCATTCAATTGTCCACGTGTCAGATTTGTTCCTGCGGAATAGTTGAGCAGCTTCTCAGTGGGGAAGCGGTAACTCC
The DNA here is from genome assembly GCA_903066825.1 of Alfaro cultratus. NCBI lineage: Eukaryota > Metazoa > Chordata > Actinopteri > Cyprinodontiformes > Poeciliidae > Alfaro > Alfaro cultratus. The sequence continues at coordinate 253,005 of CAEFZX010018508.1, read as the reverse complement.
GCTTCGAGAAGGTCTTCGGGTCAAATCTCAGCCGCGAAACAATACCACAGCTGGAGGAAACTGAAGCAACAACGTTAGGTCAGGGCTTATTGTGGTCACGTAATGTAAAAACACGCTGCTGCTATCTTGAATCAAAACGGCGAAATCCACCGTGAAATGCAAAGTCTGAAGCAACAGTCTCCTAATTTGTGAGAGAAAGCTGCAGGGGAACCGGAACGAATGGCTGGGAGTGTCTGCCGAGTAACTTCGGTTTGTTAGTGGATGTGCGGCAAATCAAGTATCAACATGTTTGTTTCATTCAAAGGAGAGGATGATAAAGGGCCACTCTGAGAAAGAGTAACAGCAAAGCTGCTTCTGACCTAATCAAATGCGAGCCTCAACAGAGCAACGTTAACATTTTTTTTTGGACTGTCGATCTGAGATTAGCTTAGTGTAAATCATCACTGACCACAGACACATTTAGATTAGTCATGAACGTAGCGGTCAGTACAGAAAATCTAAACAGACAGGCTTACTTTAATATAACATATTGAGCATGTTATAGCTTAGAGACATTCAGCCTCTCGGTTAGCAAAGCTCCCCAAATCTGTTTGATTGTGAGGGCGTCTCTTGGTCACAGGCTTGTTAAGGTAAATGCAGATTATCTGTCAGATTTCATTTTGCCTTTCCAAAACTGCCTGTCAAAGGCCTTCTGCTGGCTGAAGCTGTTATTTTGTTGATTTGAAATCCTGAAATGTACTGAAATGTTTTGGGTCAACACTGGTTCTTGTGCCTAATTTCAGCTCAATCCATGATGCTGCCACAGCCATCTTTTGCTGACAGTATTTTGTTCTTCTGTTAAAGCTTAGTGTTGGTTTTGGCATTGTTTCCAGTTTGGTTTAATTAGGCAATAAAAATGTTTAGTGTCTTCTTTGAAAGAAAGTGCAAAGAGATCTTATGTTTCCTCTCTATAAATTGTACATTTTCCCAAAGGATGGAAATGATAAAATGTTTAATTTGACTTTCTTTGAGGTTATTTAGATCCACTAGCACTAACTGCAGGTTTGAACTCTAGAATGATTTATGTATAATTGAGCCTTTGAGACAGTAGTAAATGAACAGACAAGGGTTTTGTTTCTCCCCCCCACCCCCAAATAATAATAAAAACAATCTCCTCTTGCAAATCTCTAAAGAAACCATGTCAGAAAAAAGTTTTGAAATTATTTGTTATAGTCTCATTTTATTACCTGCTGTTTTAACAGGGGTGTGTGCACACTTTACTGGTTATGACAGCTCAGTATATAATGAAGTGTCAGTTTGTAATTTTATCTCAGCGCTCTTAGCCTCACTGCTTACTCTTCACCCTGTGCTTCAATGCAACCGTGAGGAGTTCTAATACAGAAACCGCCATCATTTCCAACTTTTACTGCGTCACCATAAAAAAATTATAACAGAAAATGCTGCTAGTTAGTTTTGCGCTCACTGGAACCAGTAAGATTTATAGCGTGAAAGATAAAAATGACTCTTCCAGTTAGTCTATGGACATCATGCTGTATAATTGTTAAAACTAGTGGCAACAGCTGAAAAGGTCTCCAAGCCAACAAACTTGAATTAAAAGCTACAATCTCCCTTTTTCTGAAATTCTTCTTACACCCTCACAGATAAAAGCAGCAACATCAGAAAAGATGTTTAGCTTGTTTACTGACAGATTTAATTCTGTTCCAAAATCTTTCTTTCTTTTTTTTTTTGTTATCAACAACTCCATAACCTGGGAGAAAGACAATTTGATGTTTTTAATAATGATCATTTTGCAATGCTTTTCATTTTGATTACACTTTTTATTCATTTGGGAAAACGGGATCCTGATTATTGCCGTTGTTTTAAGATGCTCTTTGCATTTTTAAATGACAATGTTGAGGCCAATCAGCTGTAATTATGCAGAACAGAGTCAGGCGTTGTCCTGAGTGCATTTTCCTGAGGTGTAGAGGGCACTTTGGTTTTAATCTGTTTTTCAGAAAGTCAGATACTTTATAGTTTATGGTGTCGTATCAACCCCCCTTGAGTTGGGGAGTTTACATTCATATGCAACAGGTTACATTAGGAGCAGCTGCAGACTGTAATGAGTGACAGTAATTGTCCAGGTCAATGTAGTTTCGTCAATCACTGTAGCAGGCAGCTGTTATTTATGAAGCTTTTGCCTTTCTCCCTTAAATTATTCCACAAAACTTTATATTGAAAATTGAGAGGAAGTTTTAAGTTGTCCATTTTACCTGAAGCTGCTTCGGTTTCGAATGAGAATAAAGCAAAGTCTTTACAACCCATCCTCACCTATCACCAGCTGTGCTGACGGCTATAAACGCTTCCAGTAAGTCGTTGTTTGTGTGACGCAGAACAGAAATGATCATAGCTCTAATGTTTTGCAAGAGGAATATGAACAAGGAAACTGTGAACCGGGATCAACTGCAGGCAGTGACTGTGTTTCCGTTTACATTACAAAGACAAAACTTGGTGTGGGGAGGATATCAAACTTAACCTCATAAGGAATGGTTAGCTTATATTGTAAATACAGTATTGTTTACAAAGGGACAAATACTGCTGCACAGCAGTTTATAAAGTTTCACATCAGTTTATTATTAGAACAAAACATGAAGGTTAGTCAGTGAAGACACCTGGTCTTTTCTTTTCCTCCTGATGAGTAAAGCTGAAAACTATTTTCCAAGTCCAAAATGTGTGTTTAATTTTGAAACATGCCCTGTGATGAACTGGTGACTCGTCCAGGGTGTGCTTCAACTCTCACCGAATGACCGCGAGAGACGGCCACCGGCCCCCGTTTGGGTAGGATTTAGATGAGCTACTCCTCGACTCCAAACAGCCATTTTTATCTCCCTCTCATGGTAAACAAACGCGTCTCGAGCCTCAAAACTCACATGATGCATTTGAGAAATAGAGCTTTCCCAGGTTTACAGAGACATGCTTTGTGTTCGGTTTAGTGGCTAAACCGCAGGACCTTCTTATTTCTTAGGTTTTAGAAGAAGGGAGACGATTAAAATACAGAAAAGAATACATTTTCTTCAATCACAAGTTCAACATTTAAGGGAAATTAAGTCAAAACAGGTAGTCAAATGACAAATAAAACATTTTTGTAACATGTCAGTCTCTTGAAATTGTATATAGATATTTTATGAAAATGGAAAAACAACTGTTTTCTATATTATTTAAGTCATTAAGAGATAATATGGAGAACCCCAAGTGGCACAGGGTCACAGGGTGCAAATCTGTTTGTTAGCTATTGAAAAAATATGAATTATAAAGCATAAGATCATCCTTTTTTTATAAGAATGAGCAAACTTAATGTCTTAATTTTACTGCAGACATTAGACATCAGATTTCTTTTAAAATCCTGAACAAAATATGAGCTTGATTACAGCATGCCAGTGAACCTGATGTTGAAACTATTTTTTTTTTTTTTTGGGAAGAGGAGCTGTAACGCTGTTAAGGTGGGTGGATTGTGTCACAGTAACTCAAGAGATTCCAGCAGAACATTGCATTGTAATAAGATAATTTCATCTTCTCAGTGAATTTACCATTGTGGCCGTTTTGGCTTCAGCGCAAAGCTCTGGGGGCGCATCGCAGACGAATTCTGCAACAAGTTTGCAGCGTTGGCAGGTAAGCAGAGTACATTGCCCAATGAATCTTGAAAATGATATTATATTGTTGGCTGGGAGTGTGCTATTTAACAGTCATTAACTCTGAAACTGTAATTTTACAGCTTTTCTGCATCGCTGTGTTGTATATTGAGAACATCAGCCAGTGCAACTTAAAGAGCCAAATCCACTTTTATTTATTTACAACTGTGATTTTTGTTGTTGTTTTTTTACATTTTGACTTTCAATTTAAAGTAACAGCTTCCTTTCAAGCGCATACAAGTCATAAATCAGCATATCAATCAAATTCTTTAGCTCTGGCTAGGCTACTGAAATATTCGTAGTTTCTTTCCAGTGAAGTCATTCTTTAGTTGAATGTGTCGGTGGAAAATATGAACTTTTCTTGCTGAAACTCTAAATTAAACTCTATATGTTCTATATGAAGAAAAGGGATCCCAGATCATGATGCTTCCACCACAATATTTAAACGTCAACAAGCTGCTCCTTTGGTGAGACATGTAAATTCTGCTTTTGTAAAATCACCACAGGTGCCATCATGTGTAAAGATCAGAGGCCTCCTGTTAAGTAGGCAATTGTTAGGAAATGTCCACATATTAATGTCTAATAAATAATTTTTTTTTGTATTGAGATTTTAAGAAAGAGCTGGATTTATTGCATTTAAGCAACAAAAGTAATCTTGTTCTAATCAATAACCAAATTATGTAAATGAAAATGGAAATTTTAAGAAAATGTTTAACTCTAACCCCTAGTAGCTGGATTTTCCATTTGGACAACATAGCTTCAGTGAGATGTGTTTTTATTTTCATCTAGCAGTCATGTTCACCTTTGAGGTGTTTGAGGGGCTTCCTGCATGTTCATGTCACCTAACCCTACCACCGTGTTTCAAAAGAATTTAGATTTTTACTTTGTTACAGGACTTTTCTTTTTTATTATAATTTCTTCTTGCCAGTCCTTGGTGAATTTACTTCTATGTTTTGGGATTTTGTTATGCTGCAGCTTCATCTCTAAACACTTTTACAGTTCCCCTTCAGCTCCCTCTGATACGTTGTAGAGTGAATCCTCCTGCTGAAGTAAACCACTCTGAAAGCATAACACTTCCGCCTCCGTGCTCTATAGTTGGTAGCTGGTAATTTTTCTAGAAAGCTGTGTTACATTCAATGCAAAACTTTTATTATGGCTTTATATTCAAACAATTCATTTTTAAATCCATCTGTCGAGACAAAATTATTCCAGAAGTTATGGTCTTTATCTATATTCTATTTGTCAGACTTCAGTTTGACCTTTACGTTTTCCTTAAGCGAGCAACAGTTTCCTTCTTGCACACCTCTGTGTTTTCTTTCTAGCTGTATAGGCAGGCATTTTCATATTAAAGTAGCAAAGCGCAGCAGACATTTTATTAATATTTTTTAGACATCTTTCAGCATGTTACGGTCTGCTTTCAGGGTGAATTTGCTAACATGGCCAAACCAGGGCCTGCTGGTTGTTTGAAAACTCTTTACATTCCTTTACCAGCCTCATAATCTGCAACTAATGTGTTTTTTTGTTTGTTTGTTTGTTTGTTTGTTTTTTTTTGTCGGCCTCAGACACACAAAAATGACTGGTCAAATTAACACAGACAGTAGAAAGGATTGAGAAAGTTTTAGCTTTTTCTTGGTTCAGAACATTAAGGTAAAGATCTATTGATCCAACAGAAAAATCTTAAGATTGTTTCTCTATGTTGTTCATATTTCTAACAGATGAGGTCCTTCAATGTCAGTGAAATATTAATTAAAATACAAGTGTAAAAGGGTTACTATTACAACATGATAATAAAATATGCTTTTTTTTTATGACAAAAAGAAAAAGTAAAAGGTCCCGGCGTGAAACAGTAGACTAAACATAAAATATTTAGACCTAAAAAAATAAGAAAAAAAAACCCCTGTCCAATGCAACATAAAAAAAATTTACTCAGTAGTTTTAAGAAACTCCTCATTGGGAGAAATACCAAATTAATTGACCATGAATTTAAACTGAAAGATGATAGAACAAGTTTAAACTTTCAAAAACAAGATTGGGGGATTTAATTTACCATGCAAGTTCAATTTGGACTGTAAGCTACATAATTTTTGTAGCCATCAACAATGAACTGGTGTAATAATGGCTGGGAGAGCCAGAACAATGCCAGAGTTTATTTAAACAGGTTGGTTTCTTGTCACTATTAAATATAGTCTGGAAACTTCAATAGGGTTGAAGTCGAGGCCAAGTAATAAACTTAATGTTGAACTGTTTTATTAATATTTAATTCAGTTTTGATGTAGTTTTTGGATCATTATGCACGCAACTAAATACTTTCCGCCATTACTGTTGGGTGAAATGGAAATTGAGTGGGATGTTTAAGATCACTGCGATGGAGTGGCGACCTGTCCAGACCGCAGCCGGCCTCTCACCCGTTGACCACTTCAGATAAACACCAGCACTGCTCACGACAATGATAAGCATGTGAGATGATGGATGGATGTTTAAGATCAGAGCGAGAACCACAAAGGCTGGAACGTATCCTAACCTAAAATCTACATCAACACTGCCGTCACAATCCGCAGTCAACCCGCCGTGACATTAACCGTGACCAAAAAGCAAATCCTTGCTCTAAAATGAGTTGACGGAAATCTGAGGCAAACCATGTGGATGAATCTAATGCCTTCTAAAGAGACACTTTATGGTTAGGAGACAAAAACTGGGATTTCTCCACAATGACAAGTCCAGACAATGACCTGCGCTAGCTGTCAAGCTAGACGTTGGAGGCATTATGCTGTGGGGACGTTTCGCTATACAAGACTGGTTCTGATGCAACCAGTGACTCCACCAACTAGCCAGTCAGTGAATGGCAATTTTTAGAAGTCACGTTTTCAGCTTGACTCCACATGCTCAAGACCCCGGTCAATCAGGATCTAAGAAAGGAGTTGGTGCCACTAACCGTTACTAGTGGAAAATGTTTAGAACCGCGTAAAACCGAATCGAACTGTGCTGAGTAGATTCTCTTGGAAAAGGGCCATAAGTAAAACCTCCAAATCCACTCCTACAAATTAACTTATGCCACCAATCAACAGATACCTGATTAAAACCAGGAAGCAAGACAATTATCACATATCCACATTAGACAGTTCTTTTGGACCAGATAAAGCAGGTTAGCATTAAGCTTTATACATATAAAAAATCCCTGTCCAATTCAACATAAAAAAAATTGTACTCAGAAGTATATATATATGTATATATATATATATATATATTTATATATTTGACCCTGTTTGAATGCGTGTGAATACAATTCTGACCAGCACTGCAGGAATCTGAACCAAATATTAAATATCTTCTTCACATTCGATATAATAAACATGGAGATTTAAACACAGAACAGCATTAACCATTTCTGCAACAGAACAGCAAAAAAAACAAACAAAAAAAAAAACAAAAGAAAGAAAGAAAGAAAAAAACAAAAAAAACAAAGCCAGCATGAGAGATAATCAGTCTTAAGTCCTCATCTAAACTACACCCCAGTCTGTCCAATGCCTGCCGGCTCTGGGGATTGTGCTGGAGTTTTAATCCACTTAAAAGCAGAGGACCTCTGCTGCTGTTTCCAAGGGGCTTGACCCATGCTGAACGTGTGCGCATGCACAAAAACAATGTATGTGCACAAATCCAGCCTGACCTCATACACGCAACGCTTTCCAATGCACTCGGCGCGAAGCTGAATGCACGAGTGTGAGAATGTGTTGTAATTAATAAATTAGGTGCAAATCAGAGGGGACGCTCCGGAGGAAGACATACAGTGGTCTAAAGCAGCCAAGTTGATTCAGATGGTGGTCCACGTGTCCAAATAGGCCTAACTGGTAAACTGAGTGAACTAACCTTAACTGGATTTATTGAAGAGAGGTCAATAAGCATTTTCCATCTGTTACAGAGGAGCAGATTTTAAATATCACCACAATTGTGAAGGGGAAATTGCTTTAATTGTTTGCCACAATGTTTCATTTCAAGGAGATACCAACAACAACACCAAAAACGAAATATTGTTTAGAGATATTATTGAAAAAAATCCCCCAAACAAACCAGTTTTTAATTTATAAATAGACTAAAATATTTTCCCGTCAAGTTTAAATGTGTTATTCTGCTCTGCGGACATATTGTCACACTTTTGCCTCTTCTTGCTCCGCCGTTTGTCGTTATCTAATTTGAAATGTACTAATTCCTTATTCTTGCGGAGGGAGGGCGAACCACTGACTTGAACAGCTGCTTCATGACCCAAAAAACTGTCAGTCTTTCCCTGGAATAAATTGTGGACGATACCATGTTTGGGTACAGGGGGGGAGCCGAGGACGTGCGCGCTCGGGGAAACGCGGTTTGACCGGTGGCGCTCCCGTTTTGATGATACGCTCCAAATTAAGGACAATATATAGAAGAGTCAGGGTACGGTGGCCCGTTTAGGACGGGGGAATACGAAGAGTGAAACGCTGGCGTGGAGCTGTGCGCCCCTGTGCTTCGGCGCCGTGTTTCTTGAAGGCCCATAGTAGAATCAATTCAGCGAGAGGGGAGCTTGAAACCGGCCACTCATGCTTTCCTCCGAGTCTGAGAGAAACACAGTTGAAGGGAAGGCACAGAGCAGTCCGCCGCTCTGCAAGCTCACAACAGGCCGGCTCCCTTCAACAACGGGAAACAGCAGCTGAATCTGCTCAGAAATGTTCATAATACTGGCAAAAACACACCGTGAAGATACTTAGTTGCTGGCATTGCTCAGCAGGGTTTTTGCTTTGTGACATAAGGTGAGATTTGAGAGGGCTGTAGAGCAAACTTCTCAGATTCTTGAGTTAAAGAATATTTCTCCAAGTCGCCCTGGGGCTCCTCAGCTCACTTCACTGATTTTTTAAAAGTAGCATTTCAGACCTGGGGATTGAGAAAACCAAAGAAAATGGTTGATTTTCTCATGCGTTTTTTTTTTTTTTTCTCTCATTATCCTTTCAAAACAACATGTCACCACAGTTTACGTTTATGATTTACATTTATTTGAAATGTCCTTCTTTCAAAAAGCTTATAATTTAATGCACTCTTGCAAGGTTTCTGGGCTCTTTGAAAGAGAAACAAGCCCCCAGCATCACGGATCCTCCAACGTACTTAACAATAGCCATGAGTTGCATTGTCCTTCTATCATCTAGGGCCTTGGGTGTTTTTATCTCTTCCCAAGGGTTTTCAACTGGACTTAGGTCTGGGACTCATACAGCCTGGGAAGAAAGCCAAGTTTGGATTTGGTGAACCATTTTTGTGTTGCTAAGACAGTTAGATATTTACCTTGGCAGAAGACTGAGCGACAGCCAAATAAGAATGTCATGCACTGTAACATGGCTCCCATGCTCTTTGAAGGAGAAACGCTCGGCATTGCAGATTGTTCACCGTACTTAACATTGGGCATGAGGTGCTTTGCAGTGCAATCTCCCAAGATCATTTAGATCCTTGCCTCTCCTCTTTAACTCATTCCTCAAGTTTTCAACATGATTTTTACATTTGGGATCTACATTTTTTTATAACATTATACATGTATAATGATACATATTAAAAATGTCTTTCAAAACACTGTAGGACTCTGTAGAAAAAAGTTAACAACAATATAAGAAACCAGGAAGCTATCATCAGTTTATGTAAATAAAACATGTAAACAGATTTAAAGAGATGTGTTTTTTAGGCCATTTTTAAGAATGTGATGCCATGATGAGAATGTAATTCAGCAATTTGATTGGACTGGAGTTTGAGAACCCTGATCTAGAGCCTTGGGTCGGTGTTACTACACTTTCTTCTCTCCGGTTTACCACAAAAGTTTCCTGTAGGAGGTCTGTGGCATGAGGCTACCACAGGCGTCAGTTCATTTTATGTTTGGTGAACCATTTTGTGCCAATCTAGCTATGGATCATTATCCTGATGAAAGTCCCAGTGACAACCCATTTTTCAGTTTTCTGACAAATCTCTCAAGGTTTTTATTTTTAAATCATTTTACGCTGGGGTGCCCTCTACAACACTCCAAGGGCCTGTAGAGGAGAAACAGGCCCACAGCACTACAGAGCCTCCACCGTACTCAACCGTGAGCAGGAGGTGCTTCCACATATTCATAACCCAGAAAGCTCAATACCAATCCCACCTGGCATGTTTCTGTTTTGACAGAACAGTAAAAGAAGGCATTTTTTCTCACTCCTCCCAAACAGCCATTAGGCATGTAGGCAACTCCTAATGTCTGTTATGGAAAGTCGGTGACCACAAGATGGCATTCTTTCCAACAGTCCTCTAATTCTGAGCGTGATAAATGTGGGTCCTCATCAAGCCGGTGCCTATTCCACGATACATTTGAAACAAAACGTCACGGACTACTAAACAAAAAAATGATGGATCCTCCAAATATTTAAACAGGAAAGTACACATGAAAGGAAATGCTAAAGCTAGGGATACATTTGGCACTAATGATTTTGTAAACAAACTATTATTTGCCATAGGCTTACTTTTTTCCCCCAATAAATAATTGGTATGCAAAATTTGAATACTTCCTAACATGTTCAGAGTACTATTATGCCACTGCAGTACTAATTTAATTTAGGGATGAGTCCTGTAGTTTTCCCTTAGAAATACTAGAACAAATCCAAGATTTCCTATCAATAAGTGACATGTTCATCTTGCTTTCTGCAAACTGCAATAGTACAATTAAAATTTCAGCCAACGAATTCTTAATATTTTTATGTTACATCGCAGCATATTGGTAAGGACTGTAAAACAAACATCATGCATTGATCCCTTCCATGAGAACACTCTGCTTCTCGCTCGTGTCGCTCGCATGCAATCAGCTTTGCAGTCTCATATCTCTTTACCCATCAGCTCCACCACATCAGCAAGAGGTGCCTTGCTTAAGGGCATGTGTTTACAGTGAAGAGGGTGAAGATGCATGCAGTGTCAGATGGCACTAGCAGGGAAAAAAAAAAAAGTGGTGTAGTTGTCAAAGTTCCTCCAGTGCAGCAACTCAGCCTGGAGGTTAGAAAAACTCTTAAGCTTTATTTTCATTTACACCTGCTGGGTGTTTTATTTATTTATTTTAATCTGGGGGCTTGCTGAAGATTAGCTACTGAATTGCACATAGATGCAGAAATGTTTGTTGAGTCCAAACTTATGCACAAAACACAAACAACCGGGTTGCCCCGAGAGCAGAAATCTGCAGCATTTTGATCTGTTCGCCAGCGTCGCGCGGCGACGAACAGATTTTCTCAGGTTTTTGGCCCTGAGCAGACGCAAACTGAGGAGGTTTATTTCACAGTTGCAGTGGTTTATTAACGAGAATGTACGCTACTATTATTATTTTTCCTCCACATTTCCTATCCTATTTGCAGCACCCTCACCTACTTGCATGCGCCGTGTCTGTAATCCGTGTTTCAACGTGCTTGTGTATGCGGCTCAGAGAGCGAGAGAGAAAGAGAGAGAGGGGTGTGTATCCACGCCACCAGCAGCCCCACTCACCAATGTCACCTTCATGAGTGGCTCCATTGCGAGAGCATCCTTCAGAATGAAACAGATTAGCTTTGCAGGCAGGGATGTTGATGAGGTCATCACTTCCCAAGGTCACACTTACACACGTGTACCTAAGGGCCCACCCCGTCCCCCCTTACACACACGCACCTCTTCAGGTCCTGGAGAGCCTCAATTCAACCCAGATCTAAATAAGACCAAACATACCACATCCAACAGAATAAAGCTCATTGCAACACTTACTAATACTACCAATGTCATTACATTATATGTCAGTGTAATTTAAAGTCCCTTCTAGGTTTTTCCACATACTAAGAGCTAAGATCCGATGGCCTGAACCAGATTGTGAGTTTAGTTTCATCTGTTTTAATGGTCAAGCAACACACCAGATAAAAAAAAGGGGGCCTTTTGGGCTACAGACGCTAATTGTGTTTTATTGAGATTTTATGCATTAGACCAACACAAGCAAAAATAATCTGAAAGTGTTTTGTGAATTTCAGTCTAAAACGATGCTTTCAAGGGCTAATGTGAGCTTAATGCGATTCCAGCTGCATGACTTCAGGATAAATCTCTACTGGCTTTTCACATCTAGAGACGGAAATTCTTCTGCATTCTTTTTTGCAAAATAGCTCAAACTGAGTTAGATTCCATGGGGAGCATCGGTGAGAGTCAATGTTTAAGTCTTGCCAAAGAGTTGGAGTTAGGATAAGGACTTTGACTGGGCCATTTAGACATCAGAATCTCCCTCGATCTAAACCATGACATTGCATCTGTGGCTGTTTGATTTGGGTTGTTGCCTTACTGGAAGATGAGCATCTACACAGGCCAATTCTGTGCAAATACTCACAATTAATTAGAAAATATATATTTTTAATAATTTTACCCAAGACAGGAGGATTAGATCCAGGACCAGACTCCCCAGAATTAGCTCTGGCCACCTCTTCCCACAGCATGATGCTGCCACCACCCACATTTCATCATGGTGCTATTTTGGTCTTACTTGACAAGAGCACCTTCTACCCCATTTGATTTTCTCTTAACTACAAACGTGGCTTCTTATGGCTTCTTTAAGCAACTCAACTCAACCATGATTTTGCCCTCAATAATAACTGGGCTAAGCAGCTACTCATTATGAATATCAGTCACTGCATCTTCTGTCTGTGAGCATCAGATTCTCTCTTGGGGTTGTGCAACTGTTTGGCGAACATGCAAAAGATGTACAACAGCCTACATCTGAATGCGTACTAATTTTCCTCCAGTGACTCTCGGCAAAAGGCAAATCTCCCTGCCGTACTGTGCGACATCTCCCGTCTTTATTCCCCTCCCCTCATGAGACAATGAACACATTGAGTCAAATCTGTTTCCACAGCCTGTGAATAAGAGACAGGCAGCTTTGTTTTTGCACCAGTGTGCGCACGCATGCACACATACACACAGAGATAAAGAACAAATGTGTTTATGCGCATGCATACCCGTATTTGTGTAACCAAGTGCAAATGTGTATGAGATGCCTGCGTCATGCGTTCGCCATGTGAGTCACTCGTTCTTATGTAGGGCTGCAAGTGGTGAGTAAGAGCCCTTTACTTTCTCCATCGTCTCTGCAAGCGCTCTCCGGGGCCCCGAGCGCGAATCTGCCCCCTACCCCACCTCCTCCTCCTCCATGCCCCTCGCCCAACAGGTTGCTCTGTCAACGCCGTACGCAGACGCACTCGGAACTGGACAAGTAACCACGTCCCAACTTATTATTCCAGATGACGAATGAAACATTTTCCCCTCATCTGTTCATCTCGGAAACCTGATGAGGTGACCGAGGCTGTGTTTAACTGAACAGGACCTTCCTGTCTGAAGTCCTGCTGGGGTAACTGCAGGTGAGACATGGAGGAGACGGGGAGCAGCAGCGCGGAAGAGGAGGACTCAGACACACTGAGTGACGTCTGTGTTTGATGACTAACTGTTCGCAGTCCAGTGGCCTGTGTCTTTGCTTCGGGACTGCGAGAACGAAAGCTTCTCGGAGGGTCTCAGTAGCTGCAAGTATGAATAAAACACGAGCCAAACGCATCCCAGCTCATCATGCCCACGTTGCATTGTTACATATTTTAGTCTCCTATTGTTTGTCAGGATGTGAACACATTTAGACCTCCTTCTGTCTCGATTTTCAGCCTTATTCCACCATCTAGTGGTGACACGAAGGCTGTTACAGAATCGACTGAAACTGCACCGTGTGACAGGAGAGGTTTGTTAAAGAAAAACAGGATTATTATGTAAACACTGATAGAAATATGTTTATAATTAACTTATAAAATTACATTTATCGTCACAGACAACAACAATAAAAACAATGACTGCGCAGGAACATTGGTACAGAAAAACCAGGGGATTGAATTAACAGCAGAACATTTTCTTTAAAAAGTGCTTCTTCTGAACAGGAAACAGTGGCTCTCAAAACTTTACAAAACCCATTAAAACACCAAAAAATGAAACCATGATAAATATTTACATTTGTATAGTATAAATGAACTGGAAACAAAATAAGTAGAATTAGAATAATGTCATTATGTGGCGGTATCAGCTAAGAAGAATGTATGTTAGGATGGCAATAACCAATATATCGATAATTGATATGCAATAAGGTTGATGATTTTTGGCAAACAGGGTTAACGTTTTTCTGCATTGGGATCAATAAAAACATAGATCCCAGGTAGTGATTACTCTATGCAGCTGCTGGAAAATAATTATTATATTTGCTACACAGCACATTTGTTTTTTAAAATAGTAAATAGTAAAGGATATAGATTAACTTAAAAGTGAAAATTATAAGAAAATTATTCATCATGGTCTCACTGGTGTAAGTCTAAAACATTGATGTTTAACAGGGGTTAACTTTTGAGAATCACTGTCAAAGATGCAAACAGAAAACAGTAGAAATAAAAACAATCAAATCTATTTAAATTGACTTTTTAGAAATTAGCTCTGACAACCTGAAGGGGACAAAGAAAGGGGCAATAACAACATGAGAGTCCTTCACCGAGGCCAAATAAAGCCTTATTTGTCTTTTCCATTGTTTAAGGAAAAGTCTCAATAAACATTCCTTTCAGTCAGGTAGTTTCTTTTTTTGTGCGTGATTGTGCTTGAAACATTGTGCCCACATCAAGGATGAGAATTAAATGCATTCTCTGTGAAATTCATGAAGGAGGCAACATAAAAAAGTTTTTTTTTTTTTTTTTAAATTGATTTTGGAACGTCTTTTGACTTCACGAACCCTCTTCGCTCGTTTTTGCTTTTTAATTGCAACACCTCTTCGTCCTTTGGCCTACATGGATTCATCCTCGTCTTCTCGTTCGGGCAGGGGGCCGGGGCAGGGCTCCATGGTGACGGTGATGCCCATGCCGCTGAGTCCAGCGGGCATGTCGGTGACGAGAGCCCACTCGTTTTGGTCCGGACAGTAGCACTCGACGCTGGACAGGAAGCCGTGCTGGTTAAACCCCCCTGAAACAGAGTGGTGTTAAAGAAGGAATCAGCTTAAAGTCATTTGGTCCTTAACCAGTTTATTAGCCCAGTTCAGGGTTAGAAAACAGTTTTTACATATAGGAACTCAATATCCGTAGTGCATGTTTTCACTGTTAATACCTGTTAACATTAAAGTTAAAGCTAAAGCAGAGTCCATCCTTCTCTGAAAAACAAAGCATCACCTACTTATTGAATGACCTAATGAGTTTATGGTATTGTGGTTCTTCTCAAGCTTCAAATTAACAAACCATAAGAAGCCTACTGGAAACACATAAACACAGAGAGATTTTAATACCTGGGCATAAAATCAGGTGTCATTAAAATTAGCTTAACGCTGCCTCAGAATGGCGCCAATTAAAGCAATTTTATTCGGCTTCACATTTTCTTCATCACATTACAAACTCCAAAGTATTTTTTCAGGATCTTTGGTAGTAGACCAGTAGTGTGTCAATTATAAAGTCTTACCACAGATTCCTAATGGTGTGGACTTTGACTGGGCCATTCTAAGACATGAACACGCTTTGATCTAGTCTATCTGCACATCCAAAGAATGTTGCATGTAGGTAAAAAAAGTTTATTTTGCACCTTCCTTCACATGTTTCCTGTCTTTCCTACATGACATTTGACAGGAAACAGAGATTCTCATGCTTTCTTAGCTGAACTCAAAACGTTAAATAATTAGCTCAGGGCAAATGGTTGTACTGGAGTCTCCAACTTCAGTACGTCTAAATCAAACCATTTACCTGATTTACCTCTACGGCGTGTCATCAGGATCTAATTAAAATTAAATCCTTATTCCAATTTATGTATTTACAAGTAGAAAAGGCCAAACATGACGACAGAGAAATATAAATGCAGCCTTGAGTGCATTTATAAAAATGGAAACAACATTCAATCAATATATGTGCTATTTATGTGTCCGTTTGACTTAAGTTGGATGTATTTAGAACATATTTAAATTATGGACTTGCACATTTACGCACAAACTGGAAAAACGTCATTTCCATAAACAACTGTTGAGGAGAAATGTGGCAGACAGACGTTTCGGACTTCAGCGCACTTAGCAACTTGAAAAGATTTTTATACTTTTTGTCCTTTCAGCTCATCAGTAAATGTTTTGTCTCCAACTGCTCATCACGCCTGCAGACTGCAGACGCTACACACCATCAGAGCACCACTTTTACTGTGGTCTAACTTGAACTCCTACACACTTTTACATCAGTTCAGCCTTTTCAGACAATTGGAAAAACTGACTCATCTGACAGAGAAACAGACGCTTTATCCATCGTGTTTGTTTTGAACCTGCAGTTCGGATGGAGCTGATCTCTGCTGAAACGTCTAAGGCGTACTTTGTGTTCGTCTATCAAATAAAATCCCGATGAGAACAGGATAAAATAGGCACTGTACTTTTTCTGACTTGTGTGTTATGTGACCAACATGAGCGATAAGACTGACCGAAGACGTAGATGCGTCCCTGGTGGGCTGTGACTCCCAGCGCGCTGCGGCAGTGCTTCATGGAGGCCCTGGGCTCCCAGATGTTCCTGGTGGTGTTGTAGCGTTCCACCGTGCACAGCTGGTTCCGCCCATCATAGCCTCCTATGGCGAACAGGTAAGAGTTCATGCTAACCAATCCTGCAAAACGCACAAAAAAGTAGAAGCAAAATCAGTTGGAGGTTGCTAATGTTTATATTTTTAGAAAAATACTTCTGAGATGAACATCAGCGTGATCAAATCCGGCTCACCCAGTCCGCTGCGTCTAGTGTTCATTGGAGCTAGAGGGTGCCAGGTGTTCGAGTCGGGTAGGTATCGCTCAGCCGTGTTCCACCGGTTCTGGCCGTCATACCCCCCCACCACGTACAGAGCCCCCCCGCAGGCCGCCACGCCCGCTCCGAGTCGAGCCACGGACATCGGACACACAAAAGACCAGCGGTTACATTCTGGATCCCACCTGCAGGGAGCAAACGGCGGGCGGTCAGTCAGTCAGTCAGTCGGGCGATCACCCGTTATCTACCTTTAATGACTTTACTTAACAACTGGTTCCAATAAATCACTGCAGTACTTCTGCAGACTTCAAACGGATGCGGAGGGAGGAGCGGCCGAGTGCAATGACCTCCTTGGTCTGCAAGAGCCAGTCAACTTTGAGTGGATTAGGTTAAGCCCGCAACCGTGCTCGGCAAATATTAACAAGCTTTATAGCGAAGCCGGAGATGTTGAAACAGCAGAGGAGGCAGGCTGGAGGCAAACATGTTGACCTGGAGACACTTTAAAAGTTACCGGCTCAAGACGACTCCAAGATTTAGCATAAAAAATTAAGTTGTTGAACTAGCTATAAATATACACTTCTGCATATCTAAGAATTTCTCAAAAAGTTTAATTTGCAAAGCTCAAGAATGTCAGGCACAGGGGCCGAGTGGGAAATCATAAGCGGAATAGTTCAGGTTAATGATCTCAAGACTGGATAAACGGTGAAATTACAAGCAAATTAAAATTTGTTCTTAAGATTAATTTACTTTGAATTCATTGTATTTTTGCAGCACATCAAATCTTTTCTCTGTAAACCTCATTATTTTAATTGCATGTGTTAGATTAGTTTTTTTTCTCTCTCTGCCCCCTCGGGACCTTCTTCAGAAACTCGTTTCTTGAATGAATTATACGTAACACCCACCGAGCTGCACTTGTACAAAGTAAAAGAAATGTGAATCTTTAAAGAGTTAAGAAGCAGGGGAAGCTCAGCGAGCGCCAACAAACTTGGTTTCAATTTGAGGCATCTGTCAGCGAACCCGAAAACCTCTGCGTAATGTGGAACGAACGCTTAAAATGCTCAGTGCTGACACGGCTTTAGAGGTAACAGGTGTCTGTGTGGAGCAACGAGTCCTCAGAATATTGAATTCATTTCAGTCAGACGAGTCAGGCGTAAATGCTGAAATACGTCTCTATTAGCCAACATAGTGCGAGTTTGATTTTAGCGTCCGAGCGCCAATCTTATTGCTCCGTGTCCGTATTGTTCGACATGTCAGGGAGTGATTGATGCGTCTCTGATCTTTGAGCGTGGAAGGAAGGAAGGAGCCTCTGACCTCAGAGCCTGGGGGACAGAGGGGGCTGATGGGGTTTGAGGTCAGAGACCAAGCGAAGCTAAAGAGAACCAAGCGGGACAGCAGCAGCAGCAGAAGAAGACAATTAGGCAGGAACAGAACATTTAAATTTCCATTAGTGGAAAGCTGAGAGGAAGAGGAAGGGAAAAAAAAACCCAAGGCGAACAAGTAGCAGAAATCAGAGCTGAATGCAGAGAAATGTGGAGAAAAGTCTGAATGCTCTCCTGTTTGACGAGATGCACCTGTACGTAGCCCATTAGTTGGTACTATTTTGCAAATTCAGTACATTAAGAAAGTTAAAATGCTCGTTTAGAAGCTAACTGTTGCTGCGCTAAATGTCACATTACGCTCATGCGTTTCAGATGAACAGATAACCAAACCCAGAGACGATTTTGATGCAGAACCATAAAATCAGGAGGAAGGAAACAGACAAAGTCCCGCAGAGTTAGATAGTAATTCACTGCACAGTAAATCAAATCAGAGTGCAGCAAGTGTCTCTGTCCAATATGACAGGAAATGACGTCAGATCTTGTCAGATTTCATGCTCACTGCTGTTGTGGTTGCTTTCGAGACTGATGTCTTGCAAACAGATTTTTGTCAAGAAAAAATATTTAAGACAGAAAAAAGGAAACAGCTTGGTTTACAGTTTTTTGTGTCATGCATTTTGTTCTTTGATTTGAAGTTACAAATTGATCTGCATTACAGTCACCTTGACCAGGCGTCCTTGAGAATGGCATTAGCTTTAAACCTTTGCCCAGTTGATCCGTCCTCTGTACTTGTGGTATTTTATCAGCAGCAGAGTATGATTGTAATGACATTATCTCCGCATCTCAGTTTAGCCATATTAACGTCGAGGCATTAGACTGTTCCATGAATTTCTTGCCTTGTTTTTTTCCCCACCTGACATTAATAACATAATTCATATTACATTTATTCTTTACATCACATTTTAAAAGCATTTATACAATTTATCATCTCCTCATGAGGCCGGTGCAGATGAGTGCTAATGATTCTCCTCTTGCATGCTTTAGAAATCCATTCCTTTTTGAAAAAGGCTAAAAAAGAAAGAAAATCATTTCTTGGTAACAGAATGACGTCAACGCAGCTACTTCAGGTAGCATGAAGATGCAAAGCATTCCTATCAAGATTGACATTCCAGAAAGGTTTGTCCCAACATGTTTTGTCTGATTTGGCTACAAGCAGTAATCTGCTTAATCACTTCTGCAGATTTCGCTGAGAAATACCCAAAGGGAGGCTCAGTGTGATTTAAAGGTAAAGGAGTGAAACTCTCAAGACCATTCATCATGTCACTTATATTGAATTATTTCTGGAAGGTCTGAAGTAATATATATAGTCTCACCTCTCCACTGTGTTGTGATGCACGGAGCCCTGGGAGCCGCCCACGGCGTAGATGCAGCCGTCCACCACAGCCACGCCGACCCGGTTCCTGGGGATGTTGAGGGAGGCTCGCTGGCTCCACTGGTTGGTCATTGGGTTGTAGCAGCACAGAGAGCTGGAGTCTGAGTTAGTCTGAAGTGACAGGTTCCTGCCTCCCACCTGGATATTACAAAAGAAAATCACATGAAAATCATCTCATTTCTAGTACAGCAACCTAAACCTAAAGTAAAAAAGACACAAACACATGGTTATCCATGCAATCTTTTGATCAATTTATAAAGGAAGAACATTATTTATTGATTCAAACTCGACAATGTAAGCGATTTGACCTACAGCGTAGATGAGTCCAAACAGCGTACAGGCTCCCAGACCACTGCACGGAGTTCCCATGTCGGCCAGTTTCATCCAGACGTTCCTCCTGGGATCGTAAGCCTGCATGGTGGTCAGCGAATGCTGCCGGTATCTGAAGAGAAAAAAGACATAAAAAGTGAGTAAGTTCTCAGAGAAATATCCAAAGAGACAAAAGACTATTTTTATTCATGTAGAAGTATTGGCATGATTAGCATGGTAATGGTGGCAGCATATTGGAGAAGATCTGTTATGTATTTGTTTACTATTTTGTTCTTTTTTACTTTCAGACAGTTGGAAATAACTCATGCCCACAGGATCACCATTCACAACGACTCTTTGCAGATTCTTAAATGATATGAGTTTTGGCAACATTTAATTTTCGTTTGGCATGAATAAGGTATTTTAAATTGAACTTAAATGAATTCAGGATTTTAATCGTCTTCACTTCCTTCAGAAAAATTAGTTAGATTTCATAAAATACACATATAAAGTCCTAAAAAATAAATATTTCTTTATCAGCTACTGAACGGAAAGCTGCTGACAAAAGAAAAGTTGGAAAGGAAGAATGCCTCCTCTTTGAGAAGCGTGGCTGTGTTTTCTAAAATAATCCACTGGGTGGCAGGCTAAACCTCTTTCTGGAGGCAAATACCATCTATTAATATGAAACCAAAAAAAATTCAAGGGTCTGAAAAACAATCGAGTTGCTGTTGAGGATGTACAGAGTGCATACCCTCCGGCCACATAGATGAGCTGGGTTCCACGAATGGGAGCAGGAGTAACTTTCATCAGCGTCATTTCCTGGAATATTTTAGACAGGAAGTCCTTGCAGGAATTGGCCTGGAGATAAACAAACGAACAACAATTTAAAAACACGAATGGTCTGAAACTGAATGAAGAACTAAACACTTGAATGTGCGGGTTTCTATCAGAAAATCTCGGCTAGATTTCCGAGCTTGGGCTTTTACCTTGCTGAGGATGGGGCAGGACAGCAGCTGGTTCTTTAGAAACTTAGGAGGCAGCGCATAAATATGAACAGCATTCAACAGCGCATGTAGGTACTGGGCTCTGCCCTCCATGTCCCAGCTCACCCAGTCTGTGCACGCCTTATACACCTGTAAGGATATTATTTTAACATGCAAATTATGGCAAAAAAAAAAAAAGGGTGAAAGCAGTGTCGTTATTTAATAAAAAATCTAGGATGCAACATGCAGATCAGTGCAGAGGAGAGAAACTAAATAGATGCAACCATTTATTTCTAGTGCTGCTACGTACCTCAGACTCACAGAGCACCTTCAGGCTGTCCTGACTGATGAGCTCCAGCAGCTGGCAGTGAGACAAACTGAAGAACTCGTCTACTTTGGTCACCTAGAGTTAGAAAGACAAAAGCAGCTACTTTAGAAACCGTTCACCGAGTATTTTTTATGTTGAATGATTTTGCTGCATTCACAAATCTAAAAATGTCACACAGAGAAAACCCCCCCCAAAAGTATAACATGTGCCAAAGTTTTGAGTCTTGGTAGTTTGTCCCTGATACCAATCAGTTGGGTTTCAGATATGACACACTGCAGCTGAACTTTTCGCTGACTTATCAGATTGTGCAAGGTCAGTATGCTGTGTGACACATTTCATATTGCATAAGTGAAATGCAGCAACCAGCGATTTTGCTGTTAGCTTCTTTGATAACCAGCATTTTGCTTTGAGGAGTCTCAATGGCACTAGTTTATGCGTGGCTGCACACACAGTTAAGACTTTAACACGCGTGGGGGACGACTTGAAGTCAGTGGAGAGCAGGGAAAAGAAAGTGGGAAAATTATTGGAAATTGATTGAGGATCTGAAAGCACAGCCAGGAAAAGTTCAAGGCTGATTTAAGACAGCCTTGAACTGTCTTAACTGTCTTTTACATCTCCTTTACTTGTGTAAAGGAGATGTAAAAGACTAAAATGAAAATGCAGACCATATCTCCTGATCAAAGCTAATCAAAGGTCTATTGCAAACTTCTGATAGATGTTGATGAGGCTACTGTCAGATTCAGACCCATTTTTGTGCCCAAAGTTCGTAAAAAGCTCATTTTTTCAGAACGTGAGCATTTTAAAATTTTTACTATGATGTTAACTGTAAAAAACAAACAAAAAAAAGCATACTGGCTGGCTCTCAGTCCATCCTAGCAATGTCCTCTGCTTTGATCTGTGTAATGATATCTGAGATCAGATATCACTGGGCAGATCTCAATGTAGCAGAGCTGCACAGAAAGCAGCTGAAATACCAATCATTTCATTTGAAGATGTTCAAAGAAACGCGCAAAGTTTCTGAAAAAGAGCACTTTTTTTGTGAAACATCTTATGGAACTATCATTAAAACCAGATGGTACCACTAACCTACCATGTCAGCAAACAAATGAAATGAAATAATTGTAAGGTAGAACAGAATTTGAGTTCATTAAATCTGGTAGCTATGTGTAACCAGTCAGTGTTACTTTTAGAAACAATATCGTCAATATTTTCAGTGGTCTCCTTCTTTGTACAGCGTTTAAACCAAATTCACAGGACATACAGCTGCTTTTCTTGATATATGTCTCACCAGAGTGAAGCTTTAAGCAAACCATATGAAGAGGTTTGAGCACCTCACCTCACTGAAGTGCGAGTTGATGTACTTTCGGCACATCTTGTGCAGCTCCGTACAGCCGATTTCCTCGGCAAAGCGGGAGATCCCGATGACGTTGGCCGGCTCCAGGTGCTTTGTGAGGAAATCACAACACGCTTTGGCCACGTCCTCCATCTGATATCTTCCAAGGAATAAGATAAAAGCAAAACGTGAGGAGAGAGTCGGCCTCGGATTCACCCATTTCCCTCGAAGCTGCGCTGCCGTTTACGAGCGTTTACCTCATGGCAGCCAAAAGAAGATGCAGCACACATTTCTCTCCCACCGTGATGTGGGACGTGTAGGCGAAGTCGATGAGTCTCCCCACCACCTCGGGGCAAACGTCGCGCAGGGTGACCTCCGAAGCACTGCACTCCTTGAAGCCTCTGGTGAACATGGCTCTGAAGTAGGCACTGCAGGAGGCCAGCACCACTTTGTGAACCTGAAAACACACAAGCAGTTATTAATAATAAAGTACTGCACAAGATGGTCAAGGCTGACGAATACAAGCTTACTTAGAAACTTAATACGCACAAAAAATGGTAAATAAAACACTATGTATGAGGGGAAACCTTAAAATGTTTCTTTGAGGGGGGATTGTTGGTGTTTCACAATCCCTTCTTGTTGATGCTTCAGTTTTTTAACTAATCTTGAAAAAGTTTGTTTTTACTTTATAACATATTGCCAAAAGCTTATGGATGAACCAATCTTTTTTCTTTATTTGGGATATTTATTTCCTGATCATTTAATTTATGGTCGAGTAGCTGTTTCTGTGAACTTGTCATCTTCAAATTCAATTCCTAAAATAATATCAACTTTGAATTTCCTTTGGACAGACACAGATCTTCAGATATTTAGTGTAATACACACATTTAGGCCATTTTGGCAGGACATTTATAAAGAATCGGACACCCAGCCGTGTAGCAGAGATTTGTACCTCAGATTATCTTAAAGGGAACAAATCCTGTTAATAATTTATAACCAAGCAAGAAATTTAAATTAAACAAGGGTACAATAAAACCATAAATACATCAGGTTTAATAACATCCACTGTTTAACTCGGACAACATTTTTATTGTAAACATTTGTCAGCATTTAATATTAAGATACATGTAATTCGCAAATGCACAATGTTGCGACAACTTAGCCACACGTTGTGACAGATTTCCTTTTTTTCATAATTACTCAACTTATAGCTAGCTGGGATGGATAAGATGCTTTAAAAAGGCAGAATAAAATTATTAGTTCTTGGCATAAAGAGTAAGGTGAAGGTGTGATTAAACACAAACTATCAGATTTAGATATTTTTAATCACAATTAGATAAAGGAAAGAGTAAACAGTAAGTTAATGAAGAAGCTGTCAGTCATCAGGTTTGACAGCTCGGAGTTTGGAATAATGAATGTTTGATTTGTTTCCATCTAAACTGAAATTCACAATCATATTTAAACTTTTCTATTTTTAATAAATGATACTAATGGAGGGCAAGAGCTCAAGTCACATAAACAACACCTAAAATAAATTTGATAATTTAATTATTCGAAACCTCCTGGATTAACTACATTGTCTTGCAGGAATTAATCTTCCCCTTCACATGACAAGTTATAGTCATGCACTACACAGATTCATGAGGTCAAAGGGTAAAGCAAAGTCTGCAGGTTGCAACAAGCCATATGGTAGAGAGTGCAAACATGTCAACGATCTAATCATTTTGTGCGAAAATGGCCTAGTTAAAGTTCATCCCTCAATATAACTGACAATCTTGAGTTTCTAGACATGCGAAGGCGGTACAGGCATACCCCCAACACAGCAAGGACTCAGGTGTACTGAATAACTACGAGAGCTGCACGCAAGAGTTTGAAAAGTGATTTCACCTCAGAAAATATGCATCACTTTGTGTTAACCTGTTTGTAATCTGTAAAATAAAATGAGAAAAGGTTCAAAGTGCTGTATATCTGGGATTGGCATTACCTTAAAGTCCATCGTCCGGTCCTTGTACGTGACATGTAACATCAGATCGCACAGCATCTCTTGCTGTCTAAACTCATCGATGGCCAAAAAGGATCTGGAAGCGTGGTTCTCGACAGTATAATCAAGGTAGCCAGAGCCGCGCATGGAGGGAACAACAATAGCCGAGAAATCAGAGTCACACGTGGGACGTTTCTTCCTGACAGGGCAATGCATGCTAGAGCCGGTGAAAGAAACACTCCAGATTAAGGGTTTATGTTTTGTGATGATGCCAGAGTCATACAGTCTATCAGTTTAAATCCTTCTTATGTCACTGGTGTCAGGCGTTGAACAGGAGCACGCTTCCTCATGTGCTCCATCTCACAAAGAACCTTACACAAAAATCTATTCAGTCAAGTTGGGATTTCCTGAGATGAGGGATGTAAACAGGATGAACAACCACAGCGAAACCCAAAACCCAGTCCGAGCAGCTCAGAGGAAATCCCAGCAAGTCCAGGTCATGTCTTTTAGGCAAACCATGTTGAACCCCACAATGTGTCTTTATCCAGACATCTCATCTCCATTGTGGTTGACAGCGTGTGTTCAAATAGCTCTCGAATCAAACCATGACGATCAGAGTCTGGATTCCACAGGTTTCAGGGACACGTTGGTAATCCATTACGACATTTTAGGGCGTTGCTGTCATCTACTGTTCCAGATGAGATTCAGATCTGCTTTGAAGACCACAATCAGAGGAGGCTTTAGCGGGGATTCCTTCAAACCACTCTTTAGGATGCTCAGCCTGGAAGAGAAGAGGAATGAGAACAGATATGCTATTAACTAAATGAGCAACAAGCAAGGAAATTCAGATCTCTTAAGAATGTACTTTTGTAACGCACTTAAAGTTTCATTTCCTTTTAGCTGAAACCATAAAACTGCTGCTGCCGTCTGCTCCACCTTTCACCTCATGAAAAGTTAATTTTATATTAAAATTCTGACTTTTTTTCAGAATTTATAGTAAATTTATATATATTTTTTTACTTTTTTGATAAAATGTGAATCAATACCAAGCAAAAGCAAGAAAAAAATATTAATGATTAGTATAGTGATTATTATTTATTTAAACTTACACTTTTATTTATTTACAGTGCAACGCACACAAACAAGAGTCTCACATTCAAAATCCTGAAAACTGCTTCAAGTGCTATAGAAGCATCACAGACAGTATGACACTGTGACCTGAAACCACTCAGTGAGGCGTGATCAAAATTCTCACTTTTGCTTTTGTCTTGCTCGACTTTGGATCGGGGTGTGGGACTGGGCCTGACTCAACAACCCTGTTAAATCTTGTTCCGCAATAAAAAACCTTGATACAGCGACGATTTTAAGAAAATGACACCTTCAGTATCGCCCAGTCATACTGTTCCAGCAGTTTAATATTGTTTTATTAAGATCTTACACTGATACATGTTTTTTGTGGTATTTTCACCCAAGTTCGTCATGCCAAATACCAGCCCACAGCTGGAGGTGACGTTTGCTGTTTTGACTGGCTTGAATTACGTAATTTAGAAGAGTTCTGTGTTCGCAGGTGATTAAAAGTCATTTTCACAACAATGCTAGAATTTTTGATAACCATGGCAAGGTAATCTAATCTTTTAAAAATAATTATTGCAACCATAATGATTTGTTCCTCTGCTTGATTAGATTGACACTATATGAGTACGTAAGGTTTGCTTGAAAACGTTTGACCGTCCGTGTGAGTCATGGAGGAATGACTCCTGAGCCTTCGCTACACAGTAGCTCACTGATAAACACAAAAAGTGCCCAATCATTGGAGGTAAATGAAAAAAAATGTAAATGAATGCAGCATTCATTTACTGCATTCATTTACTAAATTCTTTTCTCAGAATGTAAAAGAGACTCTAGGAAAAATCAAGCGAAACCAGCCCTCGCAGGCAAAGCCAGCAGGTGTTCTCATCCAGCCCATCTCAGAGCTGACTGGACCAGTTTGACTTGTATATTAAATATGTCAGAGTCAATAAAGCATTAGTACCCACAAGTCAATTGTCTCAACCTGAAAGTTGAAAGCTGTGTGTTGAAACTTGTTTTTAAAACATCTGCTACTGAAGATGCAGCAGATGTTTTAAAAACAATCTGCCTTAACCATGATGCTATCGGGTGTTAATCCTGGATTGTGAAGCTGGGGATCAGTCCAGAATGAGGCGGCTTCCTGTAGCTTCTTTAGGCTGAGCGCTGCCACAAAACAGGAAAAAAAAAAGATTACAAGATAATATTCCCTGTCCCTATCCCACTACAAGGTTTCCCCCAGAAACTTGCTAAGCCTGGTGGTTGGGAACTCAGGCAGTCATTCATCCAGCGGCCAGTCGTCTTTTTGAGTTAAAAAATGTTTAAAGTTAAGAGGAAATTTGAAAATATCACTTGATAATTATGTTTTATTATTATAAAACAGTGCAAACATTTTAAAAACGCTTTTATAAAATAAGCAATGCTAAGGCTGGTGGGGGCACAAGTAAAGCCTGGTGGCTGCCAGGCTTAGAATACACTGCAGTAAACCTGCATTTAACCACCACCTGACTGATCCTGTCTATGCTTGCATTCTGTTTAGACCAAATTCCACTTCTGCACACCTTGCACTGTTATCACCTTGCACCACTCTGCACCGCTCTTTGAAAACCTGAGAGTTTCCCAGCAAATCAGCAGCTTCTGAAAAACTCTGCAAAACCCATCTGACAACAAGCAACAAGACGCATGCAAAGACATTTAGATCTACGTACTTTCTAATGTTTTGTTTGTGTTAATTCAGCAAGTCATCGTACCCACATCTAAATGCCAAAATGAATTAAGTTACTGCCACGTGATTGGCTACTGGACTTGCTATTTGCCTTACCAAGGAACTGAAAAACTGCTCCTAATAAAGTGGCCAGTGAGCACATATTTTTATACGTCTTCAAAAGTATTGGCATATGACAAGGACAAGGATAGATTTTTTTAAAAATTAGATGTAATGAAACTAATTCCTACATTTTTCAATCTATGCATGAATCAGCCCACAGTACATACTCTGATTCATCTCAGATAAAGGTTAGGCACATATGCTTTGATGCATAAATGAAGATAATCTTCAAAACTAAAAAAACCAAAAAACACGCAGAACATTTCTTAAAATTCATTTTTGTTTTGTTGTCCAAAATCTAATTTAGAATGATGGGGAAACCGGGCAGCTGTATCGAGCCGGAAAACTGATCATCAAAAAGAGACGCACTTTTGCTGCTCGAAACAGAAGAAAATATTAACCGTCACATTTGACAGGAGGAAAAAAAAACTTCTGTTACTAACAAATTGGTGCATACCTTTGAGTAATATTTTACATATGAACAGATTTCCACACGTAGTGAATGTTTCACTGAGCAAAGCCAAAGGATACAAGTAAAGCAGTTGCATAATCAATTTTGTGTAACCTCCAAATTTCACTAGAGCATTTTGTAGGTCATGTGAATATGTAGAGGAAGGAATGAGCATGCATACACATATACTACAGCTGGGTGAATGGCAGCAGGTTGCAAAACATGCAGAGGTTAGAACATTACAACATCATTATGACCAACTCAGTGATTTCAGGACCATATGTGTAAAGAGCTTTCTCAGTTAGCTGATTATAATGATTCAACGCATTAAAAATGCACTTGAAATTAGAGGAGGGATAGAGTAGAAGTGAAAAGTGGGACGAAAAATTAAAATCCGATTCAAAACAAAGACTTACTAACATCCTTTGACTTTAATGACTGTTTGTTCGGTGAGTCTGCTCAGCACAGAATTCAACACGCAGCGATGGCAACTCAGAGAAGGCGAGTTAACCATTTACAGATTGGTTGTGCTGGCAGGCTGCACACAGCACCAAGCAGAACAGCCATCAGCTGACTCGAACTTGTGCTGTCAGATTGAGCTGAAGTTGCTGCAGCACATGGCACGTGACAAGCAGCAGGACTTTGCATAAGGAAGCTTCTGGAGTAAACCCCACACTCCCAAAATGCATTTAGAAACTGCAGAGTTGCAGTGACTAGACACTTTTCCAGTTGGCTATTTATCTTCCATACCTTCTTTTCAAAAGGAACAACGTTAATCTCATGTGTTACTTCAGTCCGGAGGCTTTTCAGTCCTGCTCTTACCTAAGATACTATTTACTATCAGGATCAGGCCACTGTAGCACTGATATATCTAATTTTACTGCAAAGAGTGCCTCAGTTGAATCAACTTCAAATATTTTCATCTTGAATAGTTGTGTGGACTTGTGGATGATTTTAAATAACCTCCAAAAAATAACTTTTAAACCTTAATTTATTTTAGAAGAGAAAGAGTCCCATCAAATAACCATTTACACTGTAGGAAACTTTTTTGAAGTCAGCAATTAGGTTAAAGTTGCTTAGCTGAGGAAAATGCTCTGCTACAGGAAATATGGAAGGCCAGACATGCATAAATTTCTGCGTAAAAAAAATAAATAAATGTAAAAAATATATAAATCCTAAACTATATTTTTTTTTTTCGCAGTAGTATAAACTTTACTTGGAGAATTTTAAAAATCAAACCTTCAATTTCAATTAAAAAAAATAGCTGAGACAAGCTGAAACTTAAGACAAAAAAGTTTTTTAACAAAAATCAGTGATGACAGAATTAATAATACTCCTCACAATCTTTCCAGAAATAACTACATAAAGCCTTTTTTCCATCTATACATTCATTTTCTAAGTTAATCTGAGATTTAAGGTATCCAATCAGTAATCAATTAGGCCCCTTTCTTTCAGCAAGTGATTACCAACCAGGCTGGATGAGGAGCAACATTTTTCCTGTCATCCTCCACAGTGAGCAGGGTGATGAGGAAGATAAATAAAAAATAAAAAAATCTTCAAACCTCTTACCTACAGATCTGCAGCAAAGAGTGGCATGTTGAGGTTAACGCATCTCCATAGCAACTATTAGACACTGTCTACGTCCCATCTAGATAGGCTTGCTAACAAAAATACATATAAACGTGGGAATTTTGCTCCACTAAATAAAGGTGCTCAAACTAAAGATTGTATTTGACCTTTTATATATATATATATATATATATATATATATATATATATATATATATATATATATATATATATATGATATTTTATTTTATATATATGATATTTTATTTTAAGGGCTTTCACACATTTCCACTAGGGGTGCCATTAAGTGAACCAAGAAGTCTAAGCAGAGAAAATTAGCATGCTAGTAGTTATACTAACTACATGTTAAACCTGAACGATATTAATTCAAAACTGATGGAAAGCACAAGATGCAATTAATGGGGGGAGGGGAAATGACATAAATAATAATGGAGCATTTTGTTTTATTATTTTAAAATTAAACAATATTATTTATCTAATCATTCATTTATCGTGATATTTGGAGCCACTTATCTCACTGCAAATATTGTTTTAAATCGTCAACAAACCGGAGTGAGTAAAAAGTTTCCCTTTCTTTTTAGGACTCTACGTCCGTTCAGGAAAAAAACCAATAAACTAATAGGATTTTAAATATCCAGAGTGGGATAAGAGTTGCTATGCTATGTATCACGAGTAGCTGCATAACACTGATTTCTGGTTTTCTCCCGAGCGCGCGGAGCAGCTGCAATAACTCACCAGCTGTCAAACTCCCTGGGTCACAACAACGAGACGCGGCGGTCCGCTTTCACACCGAGGCGGGGTT
Source organism: Alfaro cultratus (assembly GCA_903066825.1). NCBI lineage: Eukaryota > Metazoa > Chordata > Actinopteri > Cyprinodontiformes > Poeciliidae > Alfaro > Alfaro cultratus. Next base: position 223,146 of record CAEFZX010018508.1, on the reverse strand, counting down.
CGGGTGGCTGTCCGAGCGAAGGCTGAGCTCCCCTGTGGCAGGCAGGTTGCAGCTTTCTGTCCCCCTTTCTCTCTCTTAGAGGAAACTGTCCGTCCCATGCTACGTCAAAAAGCAGAACTGTGCTCGGTTCAAAGTGCGGCAGCAGCATCCGACGTTTCTGAGGGCAAGCCGTTCGACGGGATGCGTTAGAGGGCGGGAGGAAATTTCTACACCTCCATGACTTCTCGCAGTGAGAGAACAGCCTGCAGCAGGTAAACAGACCGGGGCAGCATTCCCCAAACTGAAACTGAACTCCGCGCACTGAAGACTCGGCAATTGGCAACAGCTACACGGCTGGCAAAAGCAGGAAAACCCCCGCGTCCATATTACATTCATTTCCCACATTTTATCGAGCAGGAAATTCAAAACAGAATTCCAGACGTGACTGAAAGGCGAGCTTTGGATACGACAGTTTGAGACGTTCATTCTCCTCCAATGATTCATCATGACTCACTTCCCTAGACAGGGAAATCTTTTGAAAACATAAAATGCAACAAAACATTAAGATGAATAACTAAAGGCATTGCAATACCCATGTAAATTAAACACACTATGTTGCTTCCCACTAATATGCTCCAATAAACTGAAGTAAAATTTGTTGTAATAGTTAAACAGGCATGAATGATTTTGCAAAGCCTTTGTGTTTGTGTATAGTCTGGTCTTTGCCTTCCTGTGCAATTCTGCTTGAAAAAACCTCGTTTTCTCCACTTCACTCATTCCTATCTTTTTGTCTGAACCATTTCATCCTGTGCAAATCACCACAGTACTGAAGTAAACACAGAACAGAGCAAACAAATTGATTGGGAAAACAGGAATAGTTGATAGCAATAAATCAAGCTTAACAAGTAAAAACATAGCTCTTCCTGTGTAATCATAGTTTTTTTAAATTTTTTTTATTAATGATGGATTTAATTAATGATCTTAGGGGACATAAACGTTGAAGTGCCAGTGAAACTTGCCACGGCAAGTCGAAATTGTTTAGCTGTACACAAATGGTAATCAGTTGAGATGCACAGCATTTATTACGCTAAAAATAAAACTGGTTTGAATTGAGCCCTGACTGCAAATTAAAAAATATCTCCACTTAATGTCAATACATAGAGACATCTTTATCTAATGTTTTATCCTGACGAGAACAACGTATATCGGGCTGAATTTAAATTTCGCAAGTTGGTCTTTTCTCACAGCGACTTATCCTTTAAACAGCTGTTTGTGGAGTAAGTGGGGGGGGAAGAGATGTGTTGACAATATTCAGGAGGATTACAGCTAAACAAACAGAAACACACATTATTACTCAGAACAAACTTACCGGCTAATTAGTTTCACCTTTAACCAAGCCAGGGATCTTCCTCCTCACTGCACCCCACCCTATGAGTCAGGCAGGCAGACAGAAATAAAATCCTTTCCAGATAACAGGATAAGTTGTAACTTATCTGTGCATTGAGATATAAAGCTTCTCATCTTATCTTGTCCTCTTTAATGCAGCTTACAAGGCTGTGTGTTCCTACTGAACTGATCCTCCATTATCGCTGTTCTTTGGGGCGTAGCGGGACAAGCCTTCTCTTGTTGTGCATATATGCAAATATTCCATGTTGATTTAACTTGTGACAGCTCCCTGAGAGTAATTCTGGTGTTTTCCTATAAATACCTCAGTTATGATCCACCTCTCAGGAATCAGCCTGGCTACAGTCACCAAACAACTGAAGGTGTGGTACAGGGAATGTATCGGTGCCCACACACTCCTAAATATCTTTGGTGCATATGTTTCTGGGCCTGGTAGACTTGAACAGTCAGACTTCTTACTGACTTGGCAGGTTTCAGATTTATAGAGCAAGGACAGAACCTTGCAAAATATAACATGCACACATATGCATGCAAAAACATGATTGATAAGCTGATGTTCAACAGTGACACAGCAACTGTGTTCTTTATTATTGTTACAACCCCTCCCCGAGACCACTAAGGGTAAATGTTGGCGCCGGGTGTAACACAAAATCCAGTAATCTAAAACAGTTGATGTCAGTGGCAAATGGATAGTTTATTTTACAGTGCAGGTAAAATCTCAACCACAGGAGGCAAAAAACACAGGGAAGCTTTGAGCTTCAGGGTCTCCAAGGCCAAAACAATAAACAAAACACCCCCTTTTAACTATGAAATAAAATAAGAACTTTCTAGAGGTGAACTGAAAGAAAAGTACAAAACCTGAACTCCCTGGCTAACCACCAAAACAGGAGAAAACAGTTAAACAAAATGGCAGAGAACCCCACTGTGAAAAGAAACACTATTTTAGTTAAACACTTGATTTGTCACATTACGCTCACAGCAAAATCATTCACGTCCCACAACAGTCAGCGCACAGTCAAGATCACATCAGATCAGGGCCCAAGGAAAACGGGATGCGACGTTGCTTGCATGAAGCTCTTTATGGGGTGGCTGACGAGCTCCAACACATTGCACCTGTGGCAGCCAGGTAGAGCTGAAACACAAAAAGAGAGCTCTCTCATGAAGAGAGCCCCTAGAGGTCAGTGACTGCAACAATTATTATTATTGAGGAAACATTCGAGTGCAAAATTAACCCAATAGAAATGTGTTGACGTGCACAACTTCAAGGACAGATAAAGGATTAAGAGAGTCAGCATAAACAAAAACAGCCACATTCTCAATTTTATGCAACTCTCTCAACTACTTTTCTAACCAACAAGTGTTTTCTGTTTTATTTTTTATTTTTTTTAATGCATGTGCTTTAATTTCAATTTGTAGACTATTTTTGAGCAGGTCTGTGTCTAATTTACACCTGGAAATTATATAAAAATCTATTTTACTGCAACAGGAAAGGAAGGGCAAAGTGCAACAGCACGGTGACACAGCACTATTCACTTTGTCAAGTACACAAAGAAAGAGAGAGAGATCAGATCTGGTCTTCCTGCTTCCACTTCAGAATGAGCTCCACAATCCTCTCATTCTGTGGGAATGTGCTGCCCTCTGCTGGTCCAACAGGGAGTCACAGGGAAACGTGGGAATGATCGCGTAAAAACAGGCAAATCTCACAAAGCTGTGATGAAACAGGATCACAAGAGCTTGAATCACTCGTGATAAATATATTTAATCTGTTACTTATCTGTAGTAGTTACAAAATGCATATATATTTTTTAACATAATTACTGCTCTGACTGTATATTGTTCTTCTTTAGTGTCTTAACGATTAATCAGTTGACAAATAGTTCAGCAATTCATTAATCAAATTAATTGTTTCAGCTGTAATTTATGTATTTATTTTTTTCTCCACTGTTTCATGAATCATTTATTTTATGTCATTTTCTGCGAGTAGAAGGTCATTGCATTGTCACTGCGACAATACAAAAGCTGCCATACCTGTTAGAGATTTACAGCCTGGCGGATGTATTGAAGAAGATCATAATCTTCATTTTGTGATTTATTTTGTAAATTCTACTGATTCATTGATGCTCATCACAGGAAAAACAAAAAAAATAAATAAAAAATAAAACAGGACATTGGGTCCAGATGAGACGGGGCTGAAAACAAAGGATAGAGAGGGAGAAACGCAGACTAAGAGATAGAGTAAGAGCATGGTTGATGTACATCTGTCATGCATTATTGCAGCAAATGCCAGCACTGCTATCCTGGCTTTAGAAAGTATGTGAGGAGGGGGTCGATGGGTCCGTCAAAAAACCCCCCCGTCTAATTCCTCCTCCTGTCTGCCTCTTCTTTTTAATGATCTCTCTCTCTCTCTCTCTGTCTCTCTCTCTCACACACACACACACACACACACACACACACACACACACACACACACACACACACTGAAAAAAACCTCAGTGCTTTCTCTTGCACATAAAACATATTCGCACATATACACACTATCTATCCCCCTATGAATTCCTCAGGAAGGAGTCGGCCCTCTTCATTCCTCTGGACACGACTTTCCCTTAACAAGGTACTGATGGTCTTGACCTCCTCTTCAAACAAACCCTTCCCTTCAATCAGCAAGGATTGTGGAGCTGGGGCTCAGCTGAGGCCTGTGGGTATTGCAGAGGAAACGTCTTGATTCTCCTTGATTACTCTCTCCCTCTTTCTTTCGCTCTTTCTGTCTGTCTCTCCTTAGTCCCTCGCTTTCTGCCCCTGGTCTCTCAGCTCAAACATCCCAGCTTTGGGGACTGCCTGCTTTAGCTTTCGCCTGTCTAATAACCTTTCACTGTTTTCTCCTACATTTCTGTATCTCCAAAGTTCTCTTCAGTTCTCTTCAAAGTTCTCCATTTGTCTTAAGATGAGAAAAGCATTTAAAAAGTTGTATTGCATCCCTTGGTACTTTTTGTAGCGTGAACCAACTTTAAATTGAACCTTTTTAACTTTACAAACCCAGAACATTTTAGCAAGTCAGCTGGGATTTTTATTATTGTTATTTAGATTCAATTTCCCATAAACTTTTTCAGTCGAATATCAAATTAAGTTTGACACATTTGAAATAGTCTGCCATAAGCAGATTGGACAAGACAACTTTGAAGGAACATTCCTAAAGTTGTATCCTAATTCGAAATTTTTAATGACTTCTGCAAACTCAAAAATACTTCATAAAAGTCTTTATAAGGGGAAATATTTGAGAATAAATCCTATCCAACCAATCGACGACTTTGTTTGGTGCATCCTCTTCTGCTTGAGACAGAGATGATGGGATAATGTTTCACTGCGTGTCAAGAGAACTGTCCAAAAGCTTAAGAGGTTTTTGGACAGTTCCAAAACCTGGTAAATAAAGTTATTTACCCCTTTTTGCTTTGGACAAAAAGGGGTAAATACAAATAGCAAAAGTCCTTAACTGCTCCTGAGCTACAGTTTGAAGAATAGTTTGCAAATGTAAAGTTAAATGAACAGTGGTTACACTGGTGGCAGAAAGAAGAAGCTCTCAATGCCTTCAACCAAATTCCCCAGGAAGCAGGTGGTCAAAAATAATCAAATGACTGCAAAAAAAGTTCAGAAACACTTGGTTTCAGTTTCCACATACAATGCGGATGGACTCAATGCCTAAACTCTAAGGTATCCATCACTGCTCATCTAAAAGCATAGGAACATTAAGCTGAAATAAAGAATATATGCTGAAAGGAACACCATGCATACACTGAAGCATGGCGGTGGCTCAGTGATGCTCTGCACCTGCTTGGCTTCCTCTGACACCGGAAACCTGCAACATAACTCCTGTCAGTCTGACCAGCTTCAGCCAGCAGTTTCATCAGATCTTACACTTTTGTTCTAAACCTGACACCCATGTTAGCCTTGTGAATGTGTGAGGAGAACAGCTACTCCAGCTTCCTCCCACAATCCCAAACACATGATTGTGAAGCTAATCGGTTTCTCTAAATAGTCAGAGTCCATCCATGGCTGTTTGATCTGTGTGAATGTTAGTAGCTCTGAGATCGACTGGTGACCAAAAACAAATATTCGTTGTATTTATTCACAGAAGGGGAAAAAGAGTTATGTCTTTATTGATTGGCAAAAGATGTAATTTATCGCATCATATTCCGTAGTGCAATTTCTTATGTGAAGAAAAAACCAAATTGATCTGCCTGTAGCGGTTGCTAAGGCTTGTGAAACTTTCACAAACTTCCATCCGACATTGTCCAGGCCATCTGTCCCCACAGAGCTGCGTGGCAAAGAGACGAAGGAGTAATGAAAACGTAAAGCTTACATAAAACCAGAGGAAGCTGCTTTCATTTCTGTCGAGCTGCTGCTTCTCTCCGCTACATCTAGTCTAGCCCGGGGCCGTCTGTAAACATAGATCAAAACACTTCATCATTGTTTCATCAAGTGATGACGATAGCTAATGAGAAGCTCCTCATTTGTTTTTCTTGTTTCGTCTTTAATGTTTCTCGTATGTGGATGAAGAGAGAAGGTTTCGAGCTCAGACGTGTGTTTTGGAAGGGTATATGCTGAAGTCATATTTACTAATATTTACGCTTTTGTGTGTTTTTTTTAAAAGTCATATATACTGGAACCTTTTTTAAAAATACAAAAAAATCGTACTCTTGACTGGTTGATGCGACACATCTCCTATTTCGGTGTGATACCTTACAAAAACATTTGTGCTTGTCTAAATTTTGTTCCATCAAAACCACACATTTTTTATGCATTTTATTAGAATTTTATGTGACAAACCAACACAAAGTGTGAATTATGAACCGGAAGGAAGAGTTACAGTAGTTTTAAAGTCTTTTATCAATCAAAACCTGAAATATGTACCATGTCTTTGTACTCAGACAGTTCAGTGAGATGGGATGTAGCACAGGACTGGGCAAAATGCAGCCGGCTTGTATTTCTTTTGGTAAGACCCTCATTGACAAATTAAAATCTCCAAATCTTCTTAAACTGTAAGATGTTAGGTACAACATATTTGTCTTTTACGTACCACAATGTTTTTCTTTGCCAGTGTACATTTAAAAAACGTTCATGGTCCTTTAGCTCAAAAGCAGTCTTTGGCACAGACATTTATTTAAAGGAGTGGCTCATTTCATGTTTATGTCACATTCTTACGTTTAATGTCTTGAATGAACACTCACTTACAGACAAATTTAATATAAGCGTCTGATAGCTTTGTTTGTTTGATTAAATATTGTATTTTTTGGTAGATTATCCAATTATTTTTCGCTTGAGGACTTGAACCCACCATTGTGTTCAAGTTTTGTCTCTAGCTTTTTCCTTGACCTGTCTGCTGTGTTCCCCGGTTTTTATGATGTTGTTTGTTCACTAATGATTTCTAACAAACTACCATGTAATTTTAAAGAACAAACCCAATAGCAACACTTGATTTTTGTTTAGGATAAAAAAGAAAAGAAACTTCATATTTTTATTAGAAATAAATGAATTAATGACTATTTTTCTGTTTCCGCTTAATCAAATTGAAATACATTGAGGTTTGTGTTTATAATGTGATATTATTATATGAGTACCTTTGTAAGGCTCTTTAAATAAACTTTTTGTGAGAAGTTGATCAGGTCACGACTGAACTGACAAATCTGGGGTCCAGAAAAAGATTTTCTAAGTTAAAATAAGGTTGCAAATTTTCATAGAAGGGTGTTGATTTCGTGTTTATTTGAAGTGACAAAGCAAAGAGTTTAGATGTCGTTGCTCATGAAAACACCGCCTTATGTTTGTATTTTCAACAGGTGGCTTTAGAAGAAGCCTATTCTCAGAAGCAACGTGTCCCATGATGCCAGACTCTGCAGTAAATGGCCAAATAGAGAGACATACACACATTTTCCCTTCGGTGACAGGCGTACAGAACAAACCGCAAAGAGCAGGGATTGAGCAGAGGACTCACCAGCTCTCCGCAGGGCGCCTGCATCTCAGACACGTGGTTTGCAGTGAGGCTGCGCTCAACATGCTGTCTATCCAAAGAACTGACTGAGAGATTCACTGTCCTCACATGACTTTCATTACACCAGAGAAGGCTTCATCATCGAGATTCAGCTCTCGCTGTCTGACTCCACCACTTATTCCTCTCAACACTTTGTCCTCCGCTCCCCGTGTGATGTTTTGAATTAAGGACTTCCTGCCATGGTATTTAATGTATCACTCTGCCGGTTATTTTTGAACGTTTCAATGCTTTTGAAACATTGGATAGGTTTGTTTTTTGCTTTTATTCTATTTTATTTTTTTCCATTTGCAGTGCGAATGTGAAAAAGTATTCACACCCCTTTGATATTTTTACTTTGTCACGTAGCAACCACAAAGTTGTGTTTTTTAGGATTTCATGTCATAGAACAAAACAAAGTAGGAAAAACAAAATATTGCGTGGCATGCAATTGAGTCAACACCTCACAGCACAATGCTGCCACTACCATGTTTTACAGTGCAGTGTTAGCGTCCCACAACACATACTCTCTTCACAAACGTCACTCTTTGAGTTTTTGCCTTATTTCACCAACAAACATTCTTCCATACACACACACACACACACAAATCCTACAGCATAATGCTGCCACCACCATGCCTCACATATGCTACCTTGGGGATAGCGTGTGAGGATAAATATCTACATTTCTGCCACACACGATGTGAGCCACATCAGAAGTTAAAACTTGTTCTCATCCAACCAGGAAACCTTGTCCAAATATGGACTTTTAATGGACTTTTAACTTTTTTTTTTTCAACTATTATGACATTCTTCTTGCCACTTTTTCATTAATTTTGTCTTGTTATTCTCCTTACCCAGTTTGTCAACTTTGACCCTGATACAGCCTCCATATTAAATTAATGCCAAATGGGGTCAAATGGCACTTAAAGCCAATATTGGGGTTTCAAAATAAGCAAATGTATACCACAATTGTATGCAACTTGTCTTAGGTGTGTAAATACATTTATGTGATACTGTTTCCAAACCAAAAAGTGGGATTTTATTTTATTTTTTTACGGAAAAGTTTTTTAAAATTTGAGGCATAAATGAGCACAGCAGCTGAGACAGGGACACACTGGCCTAAGATGGGAACAAATGCTCATCATGAGTCCTCTGTTCTTTGTGCGGCATCTGGAACCGGAAGAAAGAGCGAAATAACGGGAAAGTGACAAAAGAGCCAAAACGGCGCCTCATAAATCTTTTCACATTTACTGTAAAGCAACAGTCGGACGCGAGTGGGAACTGCTTCCCCAACAAGAGCGTCCATTGAGCGAGGAGAAACGGGGACCTTGTGGGCAGGGACCCAAAGGTCACCACGGCTGTGAGTCCGAACACTTCGCCCTGGACTCCCGCTGAGTCACCGCTGCCTTTCGCCGACAGATGACGACCAGGACTAATTTGAGTTTGTCCAAACTTGTACATTAGTCAAATATTAGTCACAGCATTCCAACTGGAGGAAGAACATGAAGAGAGCTTCTGTTGTCCGGACGCAGTCTGGGGCAGAAACGTGGATTTCTCAATCGCAGTGTGACGTGACATGACTGTGCTTCCTCTCTCCTGCTGTGTTGGCTGGTTGGCCTAGGACTCCAGCAGCGATCCTGACTGGTTTCCCCTGAGCTAACATAAAAAAAAATAATAATAAAAAATAAAAAAAAACCTCTTCTTCCGTGGAAAACAAAAGTTTCCTCTGTGAAAACAAAAGTTGTCTTGTTTTCTTAAGATTTTTATCACAGACACCAATTATTAGCTGATGGAAAAACAAGGTTGTTTCTCTCCACATTGCTCTTCCCCCTCAGCAACAATCCAATATTTCACATCTAAGGCAAACTGAGGAATTTACAAGCTGGGCTAAAAGTTTCAAAGGGAATTGTCCAAAAATGACAAAGTTATAAATGACTCTGAAACCCTGAATGCAGTGCTTTGCAGAAGTATTTAAAAGATTAAGATTTTTTACATTTCCCAGGTTATGACCACTCTCCAATTTTGTGAGGAAAAACAAATGAAAAGTACCGGTAATGTAAATGTAGAGATAAGGTTGCAAAATTTATATACATATATATATAGATATACTGTATATCTATATATATATATAGATATATATATCTATATATATAGATATATATAGATATATATATCTATATATATATATTTATTTTTTTGCAGAACTACCCTCAATTATAGCTAAGGGTAATTTTTACCAGCTTCACACATCAAAAAAAGCTCAGATTGAATGAAGAGAATCACTGAACATCAATCGTCAGGCCTTGTCAAATATTTAAATTTTTTGTGTAAGGTTTGGACTTTGACTGGGACATTCTTGTACGTTAACATGAATGTGCAACCACGGATTTTTTGCTCTGTTGCAGTCAAACTCACTCCACTACTTATTTAGTTGTAAGAACATAAATAGGTAAACATATAAAAGTATATCTCTTCTATTTCAGGTAGTGAAACATACTGCATAGATTAGTTAGACACAGACTGATGTTTTCAAGCCTTTATTTCTGTTAAATATGATGATTTACGTTTAGAATATTACATCAGACCAACAAAAACATTTTAAGATAAAAAAAAGTGGGATTAGTGAAAAGTATGTTTAATTATTGTTTTTTTTTACTTTCAAAAGGTTTTGATTTGACAAAACATCCCACTGAAATGAGTATTCTAGTTTATAGAAAAAAAGTGAGTGATCGTAAGAGAGGAAACAGCAAACCAAACCAATCTGGCCCTTTTGTGTAACTCCTTATGGATGACTGACTGGTCATCAAGTGTTTTTGATAATTACCATTGAGTTTTTTGAATCTCTGTGGAGAAATTTTCTCTTCTTTGCAGAATTATTTAGTCACTTCGGAGGATTCAGAGGTGGAGGATTTGCTGATGTGCTTTGGATCCTTGTCCTGCTGCACAGCCCAAGTGTGTTTGAACTTCAGGTCACACACAGACTGAGCATTCTTCTTCGTCAGTATTTTCTGGTAGAGAGCAGATTTATGGTGCTGCGGTCTACCGACTCCCACTGCCTTAAAATGGCTTCATAATCCTTTCCAGAGTGGTAGATGTCAGTGTTTTTCATTTGCTCCCAATTTTTTTTTAGAATGGCGCCTGATGTGTTGATTTCTAAGATCTTTCGACCTACTCTGTGTTGTCAGAGAGGATATATTTAGGTTTCCTGAATGTAATCATAATTGGTTTCAAACATATCAGGGGATGGAGAAGCAGAAAGAGAAACAGTGTGCTTGGCAGGACATATTACTTTCAAATCCCTCTAGGCCGGAGGTGCAACTAGAAACCTTCTGAGGAGTATGCTGATACATTATAGCTCTAACCCTAAACCTCTGTTATTGATCATATTTACTCATGCTAGTTGCAATAAATACAGAAATAATTCTGGCACCCCCTCTAAAGGGCCATCCTTGTGCGAATATACACATTTCTTTTGCGCCTATCTATAAGAATGTGATCATAAAGAACAACCCAGTTTAGTCATTTAGAGACTAAGTTTGTTAGAAACTTGAGTTTTGAGTGGGGGTTTTATACTGTTTTGAGTTTTAGACCAAACATAATCAAAGGTGGCTCTCTAATTAGGCAATCTTCCTGTTAAACGTCGTGATTCAACAGCCTCCTATTGTGAAAACGTGTCGAGCAGAGAGAGAGAGAGACCCGAGGCTCGGAAACTACCACAAAGTGATTCAGTGAAAGTGAACGGTTCTGACTCCTACCCATCACTGAGCTGGGGAGGGGAGAGGCTGGAAAAAAGGGCAGGGAGAGGGACGGGAAGAGCGGGGGAATGACTGGTGACCGTGAGGGAAAAGAGAGAAAGACACAGAGGGAGAGAGAGAGAAAGGGGAGGGCTGTTTGATTTAGCTGCAGGAAGCATTAAGAAGGAAAAACACTGCAAGCGGGACGTGCAGCTTTCACTCTTTCAGCGCAGGGTCGGGTTCCGTTCTGGCTCCTCAGAGGAAAACTTTTCCCACCGGGTCACACTTTGTTTCAGCTGCGCTCCCTCATTCTGGAGACTTGTCTCCTTAATACAATCCGGATCTTTTTTTTTTTTTTTTTTCTTTTACTGCTTTTCTCCTCTCCTCCTCTCCCCTGCGTCTCCCTGCGCTGGGTGTAATCTGTGTGGAGGCTCGGAAAAGAAAAGGAAAAAAAAAAGGAGACGAAGAAGAAGGCGACACCACAACAACAGGAGGACACGGGATCGCTTCGGGAGCACCGCTCGGAGTTCTGGAGAGGAGGGGAGAGAGGAAAAACACAACCCCGCATAATGAAAGCCGCCTTGGGATTCTGCTTGATTTTCCTCACGCTGCTCTCTCCCGGCGCGCTGTCCCTGTCCACACGTAAGTTGCACACGGATGTCCACCGATGCGCACAGTTCCGCTCCTGCAGCGGGCGGGTGGTGGTTTGGGCTCGACTCTCTCTATCGGCGCTGCTTCACACCAGATCTGCTCAATGTCCAAGTGTGGGCAGCAGATCCGAGCTGGAAGCGGCACGGCGAGGAGGCTGGGTCCTGAGAGCCAAACCTGTTGCAGAACTGGATTACTGCGCTGTTACATCACGTGTTAAAGTCAGTAAACATTGGGATTTCAGCTGCATTTGACTGACGTCGAAAAGTTAAATATAGACTATATGATTATACTTTCAGATAAGATTCCATATTTTAGTGATAATAAATATGTATGTAACTGTTTTTCTTTATAAGTTATTATAATAATAACAATTATTCTTGTATGATATATACTATAAGCATGAGCCAGTTTGATAAACTATATGATAAGACAGTAAACCAAAAAACAGCATTTATATAACGGGGGAAAAAGAAGATAGGGTAAGAGTGGAACAAAACATCCAGGTCAGACTGAACATGACACCTGGTGAGACAAAAATATCAGCAATTTTTAATGGAAAATGAGGAATCCCAGTTCTTTTTCAACATTAATTAACGTTTTAAAACAATACAAATAGTTTTTTTTTCCTTTCTTGAATAAGAATTTCTAATTGGTTTTATTAGTACATGTATTTCAGATCTAAGGCATTCTGAACACAAGAAAAGTATTAGGACACTCTACCAGTTAATATTCTGACTAATAAGATAAAGATGAATCCCTATTTGAAATCTATAGATTTTAAAATTTAGAATGAATTGCAGTCCTTTCTCAATAAAATCTGTGCAGCAGCCCTCTAATGTGATATTAATCTGGACTGAAGCAGATGAAAAATTATCCATCTTCCAATGAGGATGTCAGGCATCTCTGACATCCTGTAGTCAGAGATGCAGACGTTTCAATTTAATTACAGGGCCAATACATAACATGTATCATCTCAAGGCATTTTACAAGAAAAGGTAAATTCACTCTAATTATACATACAATCTGAAATCACGGGCTCAAGTTCAGTTCAGTATTCAAGATGAAAAGGTTTTGTGTGTAAGGAAACCTGGCCAGCCGACTGCATTGAGGCATCGACTTGCAGCGTTCACTCCTCCTGGACGGACGCGCAGCGCCAGCTGACAACGGCTCGCCTTGTGTTGTTGACTTTCCTGCAATCCCAGCAAACACTGAGTGCCTGGATGCAATGCTGGAAATATAACCAACTTGTTTCTTCTGCCTGGAAATAATATTAATACTTTGGTGTGGCTCAGCCAGGGCATCGATTAGAGAGGCAAAGATTAGGGTGATCCTCAAAGATACATTATCAGATTTCAAGAGGAAGCATGCTTAACTGGTGTGATAGTGAATAAGAAGGGTATAAATGATTGTTGAAGTCCTTTTTTATATACAAAATGTAAATAAAAACAGATTATTATATATATTTTAAAACCGATCTTCCTTTTACACATTTTTTCAGAAATGTTAATCTCATTTACTATTAGAAATTAACCTCTTGGTTGAATAAAAATGATTATAAATGTATAAATAACGCTCTCCTATGTCATAAAAATACAGCTGTAGACTCATTGCTGGAAAGTTTTAAAGTGATTTTCTTTTCATATCAAAAATGTGCAGAATTGTTTTTAAACAGCTTTTTAAAATTTTTTTTCTGTCTTGCCCAAAACTATGAAGTTGTGTTTACTTGTTATCGAGGCATTTGGATTCTTTCAATGAGCTTTACAGTTTTCAGAGACTAAATTGACCTGAGTGAAAAACAGCAATAGTTAAGATTCAACACTGACACTGTGGGTAAAATAACTCATAGCAGCAGGTGCAGCTCCAATTCTTCCCACTGTCACTACAATAATCCGACACAATGAATATTCAGTCATAATAATGTCATATTTGGCGTTCATTAGATTTTTGATTTTGATGCACGTTCAGCTGCCACACCACAACACTTTGTGCTATTTGCACCATACTGGAAGGAAAAAAAAAGTCACAGCATCCTCCTTTCAGCCAGCTGACCAACAGTTTGCAGCAACAGGCTGATCTAGGGGCAACGCTCCTTCCCTCGAGGCTCCAACGAGCTTGGAGAAAACTCTCGTCACCCAGGCAGTTTCTCTTAACGTCCCATTAAAAAAAACTTTAAACCATCTGGCTGAAAATTTTAGAGCTCTAGAGGTCTCAACTTTCGAAACAACTTCTTAAATTAATCGTCCCAGGTCTACTTGGGACCCTTCCTGACTGCGCTCCGTTTGATTTGTGGATACATTTGGGGGGTGAGGTATGGGGACAAATGCCATTTTGTCTGTCTGACAGCCCAGATTATTGATGTTCTCCTGCTGCAGTTGCGTTGCTTGTATCCCATGCGGAGAGAGAGCTCCCCTCCAGGGAGGCTGGATTTCAACAAGTCAGGCCATAATTCGTTTAGCACATGGCGAGCATGGGGGCTTTACGGACCGCAACAAAGCGGTGACATCACTTGCTCAGGGTTTTGGAGAATGCGGGAGCGCCAGCTTAATGCACAATAATGTAAATAAATCATAGTTATGTCCGGCTCAGCCGCTAAGAGGCTGGATTAGCTTTAATGGTGAGCTCACTAAAAAACAGCAGCTCTTCAGTCCCTCATCCTTTTTTTAAAAGGCACAATAAAACGAAGGATTCAGGGCTTTAAAGGGAATAGCAAGCAATGAATGTAACCTTTCCTTCTGCTTATTCCACAACGTAAATGGTCGTTAGCATTTAACACTGTTATAAAAGGCAGTGAAGTCCCTTCACACAATATGCTACTAGAATTAAGTTGTTTAAATGTTGGTGTTTTATTGCATCCCAGGGCCGAAGAACAAATATCGCAATTATCACAGTGCCTCGCAAAAGTAATCACTCTGCCTTTGCTTTAAAAGCACCAGCTTCAGTGGATTTTATTGGGATCTAAACCAACGCAAAGTTTTCTTTTTTCAATAAAAGAAAAATTGTTATTTAGCTCCCTGAATTAATGCCTTGCAGATTGTCACTTTCGTCCAACGCTCTGAACTCACTCACAGAGAATAATTAAAAAAAGAAACGGTGAAAAGCAATTAAGTCCAACCAAAAATTCCCAATTCTATTCGAGCCTGAACTTTGACTAGGCCATTCTAAAGCTGAAATGTGCTTGGTCTCAAGTTACCTGCAGCATCAAACTGGGTTTCTATCACTGTGTTCCTCATTCTTCAGGATTATGTGGACTCTACTTACTAATCAGGTGACTTCTAAAGACAGCTGGGTACACTGCATTTTATTTAGAGGTATCAGAGTAAAAGAGCTCATATACAAATGCAAGCTGCACCTTTCAGAGTCCAACAGACTGAAGCTATTTGTCACTTTTCTTCCATTTTAGGCATTATTTTGGTCTATCTTATGAGATTCTAAGAAAGGGGGGAAAAAATGGTCTCAAAGCATTTATGTAACCGAAATATGTCACATTTTGTACATTTCTTTTGCCTCAGGTTAGAAATAAACACTATATGATTCTGTAAATCAAGAAGAAATCAGCTCTGCTGCTCCTTCCTCAGCCTCTTCGCAGACAACGTTGCATGGCTCATTGTTACCAAATGTTGCGTGACTTCCTCAAAAATCTCCAAACACCTCATGTGCATCGGTTGTCAAAGAGCCCAGAAGAAAGCTCCGTTTCAAATGTTGGATAGACGAGTGCAGAATTGTTGCTTTATTGGTGGGAACAGCGAATGTGACGTACCTTTGAAGACCACCGCAGACTAGAATCTAGCCACTTGGGACTCATAATGCAGTTGGCAGTCGTGGAACAAAAGCAAAGGCATTTTCTAATTTCTCAGCCTGAATTCCATCACCCATTATCACGATGTTGGACTCATCCTCGGGCGCGATGAGAGCTTCCGTCTCTCCAAACAAATCATTTTTTACAAGCCATTTCCTCCAGTGAACGTGCCAGGGAGAGACAATAAACAGCAGTAATTGTGTCTCGCTTTGCAGTGTTTGAACTGTGAAGGAAAGGGGTGTTAGAGGGCTTCACACCCCGCTCCGGGGCAATGTCCCGTCCTGAGCGCCTGGAATACATAAACACCGATTGTTATTCAGCTGGAGCGGGGTATTACTGGCTAATCATGGCCGCCTTTGGTCCACTGTATCCAGTGACAAAGACAAACAGCCCCTTTGCATCGGCTTGTTTGTGTTCGTGTGCGAGCAAGCATGTATGGAAGTGTCGTGTCGAAGGCCTCGAGAGGCGGCAGTGATATTAACAGAGGAGTGGAGTTACAGATGAGCTGGTGTCTTCAAAGGCGGCTCCGCCATAAAAGACCACACAATGTCTGTCAGCGTAAGGTGGCTGGCTGCTGAATAGACGTGGCCTCGGGCTCAGATTTTGTAGTGGTCTGACACGGTGTTGACACTCTCGCTTGCAAGCTGCTCAGTCATTGCCTCATAGAAACCCTCTCAGATGCGTTCGTATTGGCTTCTACATTGGTTGGGAACTTTTTTTGTTAGAATCTCGCTGCTTTAGAAAATAAAATCCTTTCTTCTCATCTTTTCTGCTTGATCCTTCCTTTTATCAGGTGGTTTACCTGAGAGATCAAAAGCTTTTTTATTTTAAGTACGATTAGAATGTGGGATCACCAATTTTGAGCTGGACTTTCTTTAAATGTGAACCTAATAGTAATAAAAGAGATAAATGAGTATGTTTTAGCACAAAATAGTTAACTTCTTGTGCTTAGTGCATCAGAAACTGCTGATGTGTAGTATTAGGATTCCTTCCTCCTGTAGCTTTTTGAACAATTCTGTACAAAGAGATTGGAGACGGACAGCAGAGCTAATGCTCACTGAATCTTAATGCACGGGGTTTATTCCAGTCATTTTCCTGCCATATTTTTTGCCACTGATACAATCTGAGTAATTTGACGTTAAAATGTTAAAATCAATGCTATGTGTACAGCTTTAAAAAGCTAGATTCAGGGTGCTGTGGTGGCACAGGGGTCAGACACAACCCACATACGAAGGCCTTACTCCTTGACGTGGCCGTCGCAGGTTCGATTCCCAGCCTGGTGACCTTTGCTGCATGTCTTCTTTCTCTTTACCTACTTTTCTGTCTTAGCACTTTCAAAAAAAAAAAAAAAAAAGGCCACTAGAGACAAAAAGCTATATTCTGGATATACTAAAATAAGACTAAATCTCACCAGGGTTTATCTAAGTGTATTATAAGCCTGGCGGGCCACCAGGCTTTACTTGTGCCCCCACCAGGCTAAGCATTGCTTATTTTTTAAAGTTGTTTTTAAATGTTTGCATTTTTTGAACCTTATAGTTAGTGTTCAGGTGTTAATCTTCCAATCTTTTAATAACACATGATTATCAAGTGATATTTTCAAATTTTCTGTCAACTTTAAACATTTTTAANAAGATGACGGGCCACTGGATGAATATCTTCCCTAGCACCCAGTTTTCTGGGGGAAACCTTGCTTACACTTTCTTATCAATGATCTTTCTGTCTGAAACACTCTCTCCTATCTGCCATTTTTCTGTTTTTGACAGATATTTTGTTCTGTGACTGTAGTTTTTGCAAGGCAGTCTCAAAATCATATGGGATTAAGAAAGTTATTTTAATTTTTCTCAGTACGTCATCTAAAACATGCATACTTTGTTTCTGAACATACCGTATATCTGACTCGACACATGTAGCAAAAAGATTCAATAAATTCCCATCTTGCTCCCACTGATGACATTTCTATATCTGTTGCAGTGCTAGGCTACCATTTCCATATTTACTCTGCTTTGATAGGACTTGTTGATATGTAGACTCAGCATATTCCAGTATCTTTTCAGGTAATTGTAAGTCAACAAAACTTACAGAAAAATGTGCTCTCTTTCTCTAGAAAATTAGCACATTGTTAGATGAAATACATGGTTCATAAAAAAGTATGTTTGGTGCTCAGGGTTCTAGAAATCATCTCTACTGTGTAGGAATGCACTATGCCACAAAAACTGGATGTTTTACACTAGTTTATGGTAACATATATTTTTCCCAGCTATTTTTACAACTCCTGTTAGGGACCAAGCCTTTAATATTTTAATTTTCTGGATTCTTTTTCTGGATTTTTCCCATAAATGTATGTGTATTCCCACAAACACCCATTAATTACCTCTGAGTTTAGAAAGTTTTTAACTTTATGAATCACCTTAAATTTGCAAGTGTTCAGACAGAAGCTCTAAAACGTTGAGTTAGGCCATGGACTTCTATGTTGCTTATTTTAAAAACCTTGAACAGGACACTGAGCTGGATGGGAGATCCTAGATTTTAAGTGTAGCTGTGCATTAAATTTAAATTTTTGATGTCAGTGGTCTTGACAAAATGTTGACGCTTGAACAAAATAATCCAAATCAAAGGTGCTTTAATTGTTTCTTCAACATATAAGTCATATGTTACTTTCTTGATGAGTACCATCTAAGACCAAAGTTTGAATAAGGTTCAAATGTTTATTTCTATATATGTTTTTTTTCCCCTTCACATCAGTCTGAAGAAAAGATGTTCATTAAGAACAATAGAATGATGATTTTAGGGTTTGTTATTGAAAAAACGCATTTCTGCAGGCAATTTCCAGTGGATAGTAAGACCATCTTTAATTGCCTTTCAGCTGGAAGTTAGTCTGAAAGTGACACACACAAGAGGTGTGGACAAAGTGTTATTGGTAGTAGAGGCAACTGTGCAAACTTTCTCTGCAGGCCAAGATCATCTGCAGTCAATAAGAGGAGCAAAAATCACTAACAGAACCGTAAAACAGATGACCGGACTCTCAATGATCAGGACTTGTCTGTGTGTCTGTGACAGCAGAATCTGAAAGGTTATGTTAGATAAGCGTGTTCCCACCACAGTTAAACCTCATCTAGTAAGTTTAATGCCGCTGTCTAGATCTTTTAGTGTTTTAGGGGCTGGACTCCCACTAGTTTTTGTAACCAAACCTTGAGTGCTAAAGTAGGGCCGACTTATCAAGACATTGCTAGGCTTGGTAAAGCGCCCAAGTGTTCCCAGCATTGCCTTTACTACGTCATTTAGTGTAAATGGCCTGAAGACGAGTGAGTCTAAAATTTACAATTTACTTTAAATTGGTTTATTTTAATAGACACTGAGAAGTGTGTTGAGCAAAGATGCAATCTTGCTTTAATGAACTGCAGCAGTCATGTTTTGGGTTGTTTAAAGGTTTGGGATTTAGCCACTTCCTTCCTGACAAGGCATGCTTTAGCCTAATGAGATAAAACCAGGACTGAAAATTAAATGAGTCTTAGACTTATTTAGGAGGAAGATGGTGTCATTATGCCCATTATAACACCATTTCCTCTTTGCTTTAAACACCATTAATAGTAGATGAGCGATATATTAAGCCTTCTTAAAAAATCATAACATGCTGGATTATGCGTGTCCTGACCAGAAAAACAGTACAGAGCAAGCAAGATGTAATTTATTTGCTGGAAGCAAACTACTTATTAGACAACTTCAAGACTGGCAAAGAAATCAGTGTGGCCACTACTGGATCGATGTTGATTGTCCCCACCATTTCCATTTTCACAAAAGGTCTTAGCTCAGTTGGTTCACAGATCCAAGATATAATGTGTACAAATCAGAACCACTTTTTTGTCACATAAATGGAAATATAATAGCAGAAAATCCAGTTGAATTCAGAGACATTGCAGTCAAAAACACAGCAGTCTCTCACTTCCCTGTTTACCTGCCTCATATTTACTCACATCTTTAAAAATCAAGTCTTGTTGTTCAACTTATTCAATATTAAAACAAAACAGTGACATCCTTGTTTCATTTAAACCATGGCGAGATAACAGCTGTGCTGCCTGGCCTCGGTCTCTGCACACCACATTATGTTCATTATAACACTTTCTCTGTCAGGTTGGTCAGCTGGTTGCCTCATCAGCATTTCCAGGTATCTTCCATTACAGGAAGTCTGACATCATTGAAGATTTTCACAATTTCCACTGGAAACTGTAAAAACTAGACCCCTAGTTTTAACCTTAAGTGAAAGGTCAAAGACACTAAACCTGCTAACCACGTAGCCGTCTTTCTGGCTCAGCCTTACAAGAATCAATTGAAGGGATTTAAGGTTGAATTAAATGAACAATTTCTTTGGTTGGTTTGATGAAAACCAAAGTCTAAAAAGCTGTGAATTAGAAATGGACTCCCTTACGCTCTACCACATAGCTTAGCTACTAGTGGCATCAAACTACTGCAGTAATTCAAGCTGGGGAAACTACTACTACTTCTACTTTTAAAAACAACTCAAAGGCTCATCACTGCCACCACCTGGGCCTCAAGAGTTGTGTCAAGGACGTAATAAAAGACAAAAAAGAAAACTCTTAACATAGATTCCCATAATGCTGTGTTTCTAAAGTCTAATTTCTTTTTATGTGTTCATGTGGCTGAAAAGTTGGGAGGAAAATTCAAATGTCGGTTTATGTAAAATTTGGCCTAAAACATCAACTTATTTTTTTCTGAGCTAAACAAGGGATTTGTCAACTTTAAATAGCAAAAAAAAAAAAAAGGTTTCCAATGACATTCTTTGATTGAAGGTTTATTATAACAAAGTGACTCCACAGAGATAATGTTAAGTAGAGCCAATGTGTTGACAGGTTTGTTTTAATCTTTAGATCTGAATTATTCCATATTAAGTCCAAATCCTGTTCTTTTATCTCTCCAACACAATAATTTGTTTTCCTCCTAACATATACTAACACCATCAACTGGCTTCTCTCTTGCAGATGTAGCAATCGTTTACCCCCAGGACCCTGTGCTTCGCATGGGGTCCAACCTGACCGCCAGCTGCTGGGTCCACCCTGAACTCGGGGTCCACGCCAACTCTCTTTTCTGGACGCTCAATGGTCATCAGCTTCCCAGCGCCCTCTATCGAGTGCTGAGCCCGACCAACCTGAGCGTGACCCTGGCCGGGCTCAACGCCTCCAGGCAAACATCTGGCGACAACCTCGTCTGCCACAACCACAAGGGGCACATATTAGCTGGCTCCTGTCTCTATGTTGGGAGTAAGTTGAAGTTTAAGACGTGTAACATTCGAACAGTTGTGTCTACATCTGTTTTTCTTTTTCTTTTTTCTTTTTAAATGCTTCGTCGTATCTACAGCAGATTTCTAAGTAAATGCAGAGATGAGGGGAATGAAGAGGAAATGGGAGTAAAAGGGAGAGCGAGGAAGTAGTGGGTAGATTTTTAAGTGTCCCTGCACAGTTGAAGTTAAATTTTATGCTTTTTATGACTACCTTTAGACCCAGTAAGAGGCCTCAGTGATGCTTTGACCATCTGTGTGGCCCACTGTTGCTACAAAGGCTTGACAATTTACAGACAAAGAAAACCACTTGTACTTTTGCGCTTGTATGAGCAAGCATCTATCATAAAGTCTTAACGAAATCTTATAAATCTATCTCCAGTTAAATTATATGTGTCATTTTGGCAGTTTTATGAATATTTATGTCCATAATTCAGCCAAATACGTCACTTGTAAGAGAAACGTTGATACACATGCTTAAAATACATGTTTATGGATAAGAAAAGGCAAATTTACTCGTTAACAATGAAACAAGACAATTAAACATTTTTAAAATAGATTTAAATGTATTCAGAAATCCTTAATTTGTAAGCGATCATGTGACTTCTCTCTTTGTCGATTCCTATTTGTACTCGTTTCTACCTCTTTAAAATGGCTTTTTTAATGTCCAGTGTTTTAAAGGTCACACCTTTTTAGGGAAAAAAAATTGAATTGTGCTTCATTGTAAATAAAAAGTGAAAACTATGGGGACACCAAATGATCAAAGCAGCTAAAATTCAGAATATCAAACTGAGCAGAATCTGTGCTACAAAGATGAATAAGACAAATAAGGATTATAAATTTTCAATCACTACAGCTGGTGGTTATTTTTGCTGTATGATCTGTGGATGTAGTAAACTGTGGACTACATCGTCATTCCTTTGTTCACGGTTTTCACTGAGGAGGAGATGAAGAGCGATGTTGGACTCACACAGCTCAGACCACAGAGAGATATCCACTGGCTTTTTCTCAAGCACATTAACAGAGATGAAGCTGATATCATAATTTCTGAGTGACACTGGTACTCCGTGTACTCTGTGTTCCAGATCATGAATCTGATTTGGACAGTGCACACACATCCACACACACACTAATTAAGAAAGAGGATAAAAAATTCCAATGATAACTTTGGAAAATGCAGGAAAGAGGGGAGTTAACTTTACCTCTTCGCTGACTTGTTTATCCTCTGTTTTATCTCCTATTCTTACCTACATGTTCGCCACTTCCTGTCTTCAACTCGTCGCTCTCGCCACCCCTCGTTCTGCCCCAGTGCCTCCAGAGAAACCAGTCAATCTGACCTGCTGGTCCCGGAACACCAAAGACCTGACGTGCAGCTGGGCACCCGGAGGAAAAGGAGAGACAAATATCAGCACGCTGTACAAGCTAAAGTACAAACTCAGGTAAAGAGACACACTCAAACCACACTGATGACGACATTTAAAAAGTCACGTAGCATCATGCCTGAAAACTGCAAACAACATTTAAAGAAAAGTCTCAAGTCTTAAAGTCTCAGCTGACAGGAGAATCATTATCATTACTCCCCACTTAGATGGTACGGCACCGAGAAGGAGTGCGAGGATTACAGCCACACGCAGCCGTACTCCTGCAGCATCACGCAGGACCTGCACCTCTTCACGCCGTATGAGATCTGGGTGGAGGCCTCCAACCGGCTGGGCCGAGCGACCTCCGATGTCATCATCCTTGACATCCTAGATGTGGGTGAGTGAGAGAAGCGGCATGCATTGACCCTCTTGCTTTGTCTGATGTTGTCGTAGATAGTAGATAAGCTTTTTAAAGTGAACAATATCTTGCTGCCTGTCCTGGTATATGTACTCAAATAAATCCTTGGTCTTCTGTGGAATAGCATTTTTTTCCCCCCTCTGGGTAAATTTAATCACTCATCTTAATTACCTGGTAAATCTTAATTAAATTAGGTGAATGATTAAAGTGGATTGTCTAAGTGGGAGTACCTTGTTGTTCCTTAGCCATAAGATTGTAAACGGTGCTAAATAGCGTCAGGGCTCCAAGCAATCTAAAACCTCCTCTTAACACCTGCCTCATGTTTGAAATCATTACAAAATCCGAGGTGCAAATACGTTTTAATGTTATTTGCTTATTTGTTAATAAGACAGCAGCGATCTGAATGGAGTCAGGTTAGCTCCTTGTCAGTTTTCACCCTTTAGCCTCACCTAAGCAGTTCACTTGACAAACCTCAGAGTGAAAACGTTGTTTTAACTTAATGTAGCTCTTAACATAATTGTACAAATGAAAGATGTGGAATGATGTAGTTTGCCTAAGGGCTTTTTTTTCTTTCGGCAGACATTCAGAGGAATGTGAATGAGTGTTCTCATTTGTCTTTTAGCTGCCTGGAAACCTTGCAGCTCCACATTATGCAAGGCTCTTAAGAGCACCTTCTTGATGTGTTTCATCAACTTATGCAATATCAAAAAATGCTAAGCCGCGGTGCTAAGGGGGGGATGCTTAAGTACAGCTTTTACTTGTTCTAGAAATTATGTCTGATCCCGCTGAAGTATCGCTACAGCAGTGGTTCAAAGTGGTTGGAACGATTCTAGCTTAAACTAAATGAACATGCAGAACTTATTCTTTTGATGTTTGTAATAAATTTTTTTTTAAATATTTTTTTTTTTTTTTTTTTTACATTTAGTGTGAAAAGTAGGGAGTTTATGACACACCTGACTAAATCCACAAAAATTGATTAGCATAAGTGGTGTTGGGTTGATACTTTTATGGTCAGTACGCGATGGTAGATTCATGGATTTAACATGCAGGGGAAAAAAATGAATTCAGGTTTAAACCTACTGATCAGTGATCAAACATCTCTAATTGATTGGCGATTCAATAGGATATTTTAGTTATTCCTCTAACAATAGCAATAATGTGGGACATTTTAGATGTGTGGCCATTTCATGATTTCCAAAGATCAACACATGCTTGACTTAGATGAATGTCATTTTCTTCCGCCTTTCTAATTTTGAACAGTGCCTTAGACAGAACGGCCATATTTATACCAAAGGGGAACAAAAAAACCCCCATACTATTAAATGTCCTGGACATCCTGATCAACTAAATAAAGTGAAGCACATGTGCTTATACAGGGAAATGTGGCATTTTTGTAAAACTTTGTTTTTAACACAGGATTAAATAAATGTAAGTAACTTAAAGGGTGGATTTAAAAAAATGTTTTCAGTGTCTGTAATTTGCTTATTTTTATGTAACTTTATGAAGGGTGAACAACTGAAGGCATCCCATTTATTTATAATTAATCAGATCTGTTTTGCTTTAATTAAAAAAAGAATCTAACTAAAATATTTTAAACATAAATATGATCAGGTCTCCATAAAATGATCTTTTAGAATACGATACCAAAATAATATCCTTAAGTTTATTCGAGTGGTAAGAAAGGCAAACAAATCTAACTGCTCCGATTTTCCAAGTAACGTTAATATGTTGGGGCACATCACATTACATCACATTGTAATCTGATTTCATGCTAGCTTGAAACGGAGCATTAAATGAGTCTCCATAGTTGCAGTGTCACAGCAAAGTTTTCATCTGACTTCATACTGATGGGAAGTGAGTTGCATTCCCTTTTAAAGCTATGTTATGTGGTCAGTTGCCGAGCTTAAAGGAACTAAAGCGCATGTAACAGGATCAAATGCTCTCACCCTGCCAGGCGTGAACTCTGACCTGGACATTCAGGCTTTTTGTTTTGACTCTCAGGCTCGTCTCATTGTAAAGCGCCCAAAGATGACTTTTGTTTCGCGCTGGCTTTGAACTCAATTCAAAGCCAGCGTCTCTTCTGACGAGCTCATTTTCTCTTTACTCATGCTTGGTGGACATAAACACAGAGAAACACTCGCGCACCCACACACACACACACACACACACACACACACACACACACACAGACTGATGGAATGTTCCATGCTGATCCTCGAACCTAATCCTGTCTCCAAGGCAGCTGCAGACCCCGAGGCCTGAGCAACCCGGGCTTTGAGGCTTTAAGTCTTGGACCTGAAATAATACAACCTGATAAGCTTGGAATTCCTCACTTTGTTCACTGCTGGCACACTCTGAACTTTTCTGGGAAAACGTCCTGAAAGAATACAAAGTTTCTGGGCCGGACTTGCCAGAGGCAGGGAAACGAGCGTCCATCAAACGTTAATCCTGTTGTTCTTATTAATGTATGCAAGCACACACCTGTTTACACGCCTCGAGGGCTGGGCTGGGCCCCGCATAGAAACAGAGGGGCATCCTGGGAGTGGGCGTTTTCTTGATTCGTGTGAGTGAGTGCTGTGTTTGGGTTTTCTCTCGTGTCTCGTTTACCCAGCCTTTGCTTTCATTCAAGCGTCTTCCACGGCAAAAGCAGGTCATTAGGAAACCACACCTGTGCCGCACTGGTGTGAGTCACTCACACCTACAGTCGGGTCCAATCAGTCCTGAAGGCGAGGTGGAAACTCCTACGGGTTTCCCGCATTCCTCAGTCGCTGGGAGATGGAGAGCTACTTCTACACGTATAACTTGGAAATGATGACGTGTTGCGGGGTGACACAACATATACAAACACTGATTCATCTCCAGTGTGTCATGTCTCAAGTATCTGCATATATACTTGCACGAAATTTGGTAATATCTTACCTGCAGTAGATACCACTCTTGTCAACTTCAATTACTGTCTCATTTTCTGGAAGTTGTAGCTAACGGCTCTGACGAGAGAATTCACCTCTAACTTCTTGAATCAACTCCAATCTCAAACAAACCATGTAAACACTCGCTTTTTAATTTTTAAACCTTTGTCACATTCGCATTAAGCAGTTATTTACACGGAAACCAATGATTAGTTACACAGGAAATTGAGGTTGGAGGCAGTGTGCCCTCAATGATCATCCTGAGTGAAACAAGTACCAAGAAGGGAGCATGTTCTGTCAGAGTAACCTTCTGATGTAAATGTAACGTTTTGAAAAAAATATGTATATATATATATATATAACAGAGTTTACTTTAACAGAGTTAAAGTAAACTCTGTTTTACTTATGCTGCAATTATTCTTATTCAGTTCTCTGACTGGAAAGGTTTTACATGCTCAGTTGTGAGTCTTATTGATGGTGTATAACTTTTTAACTCCGATTCCCAGGTTAAGTTCAGGAATGACTAGTTTTATTTTGATCGGATCTCATCTGCACAAGTCTTCAAAAACTACAATGGAAGGCAATCAGAGACGGTAAATGACTGCCTGTGCCGACGTGAACAACTTTGAGCTACTTTGCACATTTAAATTTAAATTGAAATAGTTGTCTATTGTGCAGGCAGCCTATGGGCTGTACATTAGAACAGTCTTTATGATTAAAGTCATTCTTTATAATATTCAACGTTTCAGGGGAAAAAAATGAGAATCATTTTTATGAGACAAAACATTTTTGGGTCTCATTAATCTTCAGAAAAAGAGTAATGAAAACGATTTTAGTTCATTGATTGAGTTCATAGTTTCTGCGTTTGGAGACATTTAATTAATTCATTTTGAGAAAATCTTTCTTGGCAGGCTTAACGATTTATACCTTAAAAATATACCACCAACATATTCATTTAACACAATACACAATTGTTTATTGTCAGATTAACTCATACTTTGAGCATTGTATTATAATAACCTTTTAATTTCTCAATTGACATACAAAGTCCTGCTGCTTTTGTGAGCTTCCAACTGTACAATACACACACACCCACGGCCACACGCATACACACTTTAAGGCCTGTTTCTGCAACAGCTGTAACCAGATCCTGGTCAGATCGTAGGGATTCTCCAATGGCCTTCTCAGCTCTTTTCACGATCATTTTTCGTTTTAGATGCTGAAAGAATATTTATGTTATCCTCCATTTTCTCTCCTGACAGTGACCACAGACCCTCCGTCAGGTGTGACCGTCAGTCGCTTGGGCCAGCTGGAGGACCAGCTCAGCGTTCGCTGGGAGGCGCCGCCAGCTCTCAAAGACTTCCTGTTTAAGGCTAAATACCAGATCCGCTACAGGCTGGAGGAGAGTCAAGACTGGAAGGTAAAGAATATCTCACATTTTATGCACATATATACAGTACAGACCAAAAGTTTGGACACACCTTCTCATTCAATGAGAATGAAAAGGTGTGTCCAAACTTTTGGTCTGTACTGTATAAAAGGAAAGTTGCATTCAAAAGGCACCAAATTACAGTGTGTTTTGTCTTATTTTACCAACAGAGCAGTGATTATTATTAGTATAGGCCTGTATTTGTATTGTTTTAAAATGATTCTTGTTAATATTATACACACTATAGCTAAAGATTCCTTTTGGGTGCATAAATATAAGACTTAGTAATATGTTCAGGTCAGATGAAGTAGTGCAGGACTGTTGGGTGTTGAACCGAAGCAGTGAAGGATACAGAAATCTGTGTAATATCAGTAGATATCAGTTACAACAGCAATATATTAACATGAGATGATAATATTGGCCCCAAATAAACAAAATCATCTTATATAGTATTAATTTTGTAACATGCTTGCAAGTTTTCTCCATGTTAGCAATTAATGCATGTAAACCCTGGCAGATGTATTTGAATGAATTATGGATGTAAATCACCTCAAAACTCCCCCACAAATCTCATGTAGTTTAACTGAATGCGTGTGAAATATGACAGATTGTGAAAACTGTTCTAGCCAGAATAACTCTCAGCGATGTCGTGTTCAAACTACAATATAAAAATTAACATAAAACGTTGTCAAAGCAGATATTAGACCATCACCAAATGATAAATAGTCAGTTTTAAACTCCTTACAGTGTTTTGTACCTGGTAAAATCAGGTGCCGTAGAATAGAATAGAAATATCCGTACACATTTTTGAAATTCAGGTGTGCAAACAGGAATTTACAGGCAAACAGAAAAAACCTCCAGCTAATCCTAAACCTCTGGCAATCTCTGCTGTATCCTGGAAATTACATAAAATTAAATGCTTGCGACCTGTCCAGGGTGACCCCGCCTCTCGCCCGGAACGTTAGCTGGAGATAGACACGAGCACCCCGCGACCTCACGAGGGGTAAGAGAGTTAGAAAATGAACGGGTGGATGGACATTAAAATGTTCCCCAGGTTTATTTTCAATTAAAAAATACTCCTACATATTTCTTTACGTCTTCATTACAAGACGGATAAAATTAAAGGGCATTCTTTTCACATACACTGCATGGACTAAAGGGCTTAAGGCCTCTTGTAGAAATTGCAGCATTGTTGTTTTAAAATGTGCGTAAACAGGCCCAAACAGAGGCACACTCCTTTTCATGCAGACGGTTTTGTAGAGAAATCATTTTCCCCAGGATAGGAGGGAAGATTCTCCTGTAATTAGGGAGGAATTACACCGCTGTAATATAAGCAAGCCGGTACCTGCAAAGTGGAAATGCTAAAAAGCAAAAAAAAAAAGAAAACAGGAGGCGGAGGAGTGAGGAGTGGCGGGGTGACACCAATACGAAGGAGGAGGGAGGGGAGGACCGAATCCAAGTGGTTTGAAGGGTTGATGGTGGAAACAAAGCGCCTCTGAAGCGGCCCTAATCATGAGGTCATGCTGGGGAACGGAGGGGATACATCTCAGCTGTTAATGTCTTCAATATGGCTGCAAAGACGCTCAGCTGTAACGTCTGCCTCAGTTGGCCGCCTGTGCATCACATCATTAGCTCTCCTATGCCTGTAATTTACATGTTCTGCTTTCTGTTGGAGTCCTCCTTAACAAGTGTTTACAGACAGGATGTCAGAGAGGAAGAGGGGGATTATTAGGCCAGATTATTAACTGCAGCATGTGTGTGTGCTTCTTTCTCCTCCCATTTAAACTATTTCCCTGTCTTCAGTTCTTGTTTGTGTGAGTACCTGTGTGTGTGCGTGTGTGTGTGTGTCGGAGTATCCGACTGTAATAAATAATAGGGAACAGATTTTAGCCAGCAGGCACGGTTACGTTAAAATACTTTCCTAAACATGCTGATCAGGAGCCACTAAACAATGTGGTGCACATGCATGTTTTGGTCTGTGCATGGTTTGCGGTTGTGTTTTCTGCATCTTGATTCTGCTTTGTGCTTTAGTTTTTGCCCATTGGTATTTAATACTGTGGTCGGACCTCCAGCGCTCAGCTCTTCTGTGTTTGTGCATTTCCTCCGCTGCCCAGGTGATGAATGATGTCGGGAATCAGACGTCGTGCAGGCTGGCTGGGCTGAGACCCGGGACGGTGTATTTTGTGCAGGTATGGTGAGAGTTTGTAGCAATGTGCTTGTGGCCAAGTGTGAACGAAACTCTAGACATCCCTGGTAAAGCTCCTGGTTTTGGCGACTAAACCAATCGATAATGCGATAAATCATTTCCCCAACTTTCCACAGCTGGTGTCACGTATATCCTGAACAATCCTGAACAATTCAACTTAAAAACTAACAAATATATTTGAGGAGGATGATTTAAAGATATTAAATAGCTGCAGTAGCGTATCAGCATTATTATGCACACCGTTAAATGTCAGGAATTAAGTTAGCACTTAGTTGAAACCCCTTTTGATTTAATTTCAGCGTGCCACACCACGATGAGGTAACACTTTCCCACTCCAGTTTGCAAAAGTTCTTCAAATCTGTCTGTTTCTCTCTTCAATCCCACATACGTCCCGTCAGATTTATTTCTAGACTCTGGTTCAGTCAGTCACGAAATTGTAATTTCCTCCTGGTGAAGTCATTTCCTTGTTGATGTGGACGAGCGATTGGACTCACTGTGATGCTAAATAAATAAAACTCTTTCTTCTTCAGGTTTACACCAAGCATTTTAACATTTTGAGTCAAAACTTTGCTGTCGTTTGTAGCTGCTCACAATTTTGTACACTTTGACAAAAACATGCGTATTTGAAGAAATGTAATCCCAAACCACCATGCTCTCACCCCCATGTTTCATACTGCATATGTCGTTATTTTAGACAATGTCAGTCCTGTTTCTGTCCTTTGGAAAAGTTTGAATTTGGTTTCTTAAAACCAAATTAAAGCTTTTTATCTCACATCTACAGTATATTCCCCACTCTAAGCATCTTCAGAATACAGATTTTTTTGTCACATCAAAGCACAACCAGTGCTTATTGGAAATTGCTGCTCTTGCGGTGATTATTTATCACAAGAATATTTTCCAACAAAGAATAATACCCAAAGCTCTATTTTTTTGTGGAGCTGAACTTTTATTTCAGGTTCATCAGATTCTCTATAACCGAAGGGAGAACTAAATCCTGAAATTAATTCAAAAGATCTGATTTATTTTTTCCCTATAGCTGGTTTGTTTGTTTTCCGTTACAGGAAATGCAAACCAATCAAACTTTAGTTGCATTCAAAAGCACATCTACGTAACATTAAAGATGAAAAAAAAACAAAAAAACTTTGGAAATGATTCATAATGGTCTCAGTTTTTCACAACAAAACAAAACTGGATTTTAGCAGGGGTGTGTACACTTACGAGAGCCATTAAAGGTTTAGCGATTGTTAATTTGCGTCGTATTTTCCACAGGTTCGGTGTAACCCTGTGGGAATCTACGGCTCTCGCAAAGCTGGGATCTGGAGCGAGTGGAGCCACCCCACAGCTGCTTCCACACCCCACAGTGGTGAGAACGATCACACACACGGACGCCCTGTCAGGGGTCTCCTCACAAGAGCTTTTTTTCTTTTCATTCTTGATCTCTGAGTTTGGGATCATTTTGGTCCATTAAGAAGCAATTTTTGATATCACAGTGTACTGAGCACCCAGCAGCTCTCTCGCATAGAAACAGATAATTGTGCTTTCAGTCTTCCAATCTGTTTTCTTTTGATTATTTTGTCATATTTATTTATCCAATATAGTTTGAGCTAGTCAGGAAGTGACAAGAAACAGACTTGCTTACTACGTTTTATCAAAAGAATCATTTTCTGGCAAAGAAGAGATGAAAACTGTCAGAAATCCTTAAGCACTTGTGCTGTTTGCCATCCTGGATCCAGTTAGGTTGCTCCAGACTCAGGAATACAGTAACTGCTGTATAAAATGTTATCATAAACTGGCCACAAAAAAGACCACAGTTATGAAAACAAAACCCTGTTCATAAAAACTCACATTTTTCTGCAAGGGTTTCTTCGGGGGAAGACTCAGAGTGTATTTATTACAGCGTGAAGAGACAAAAAGGTCCTGTGTTAGTGGGAGAAATAAGTTCTTGTTGTTTTCGTCTTTAGTTGTTGCTCCCGTCGGCCCTGCTGCCCTTTCCATGCAACTCTCTGCAATGCAGTGAAATCTTTTTACATCTAGGCCTGCATTTTACTTCACTTACTTCCTGACTTCATTATAGACACAGTTTAAAAGCTTCAATGACAAATTCTTTTAACCTTTTGGATAATTTACCTCAAGTAAAGCTTGTGGAATCAGGGATTTCACCAAGTTGATGCAGACTGGTGGAATTGTCACGGCAATGAAACTAACAATCACTTTCCAATTTCTGTTTTTGGGAATTTGGATTATTAACCCATTTATGAATCATTGGCAAGCTTTTGTGAAGCTTAAATGAAAAATATTTTAAATTAAATATATTTCCTGGTTTTGATGTATAGTATGAGAAGAGCAACTGGTTGGACAGATTTAAAGTGTCCAGTATTCTGCGAGACTGACAGGATACCGAGGCAGCTGATCATCACCAGTGGTCACCGCTCGATTGTTACTGATGAGGAATTTTATTAGCGTTATCGTGTTGCCGGTAATGCAATTACCATGTCAAACTCATGAAATCACTTCAACTAAGATACAAACAATGGATAAAATAAAAACCCTGTGATTTTATTCTCGTTAAAGCGTGATTTGTACCTAGTTTCAACATGTTTTGATAAGTGATAAACCTTGGTTATATGTATATGAGCTATGGAGGGACATCTGCTGTACTCGACTAAACAACTAGTCAACATGCAAAAAAAATGCCTTTGTTTACTTTGGTATCATTATGGTGTGCTGCGATTTAAACACTGCTTTTTGTTTGCTGATGATTTAAGTCAAATAGAAATTCAGTCATTCTCGCTTTGAGAACATCCAATTTCCTACTCTGTTGTTGTCAAATTTTGATTTTCACACCAATTTGAGGCTAAAATAAGTTTCTTACTGTGTCTATCATTAGCAGAAGATAGTATGAACAATATCCTGCAGTAATGTTGGCTTGGACGGGTGTGAGATTGTCATCGGCGGATAATCTTACATAAAAATAGCGCCATAGCACAGTATTACCCAAGAAAATTCGTAGAACTTTGTATAAACAATGTACACCTGGAGAAAACTCTCCATTTAATGTTTTAAAAACCTTTTTATCCCTGAAACCAGCTCATGCCTAGTGTAGTGTTAAAATTTCCCCATAAAAGCAGCACATTTAAGATCACTCTTTTACGACTTGCTTTTTAAAAAAAAATAAACAGAAAAAATGACTCAGTGTAGGCAAGTAAAAAAATAAATAAAGATGTTTCTCAACATTTAATCTCCAAATCCTTTCTCAATCCCCTCTCCTACCCCAATTCCCCGGTCCTTAGAGCGACTGATGTCCTGTGACTCAAAGTCCAGCGGCGACTCCAACTCCACCCTGCGGCGGGAGCTGAAGCAGTTCCTCGGCTGGGTGAAGAAGCACGCCTACGGCTGCAGCAGTATGTCCATGAAGTTGTACGACCAGTGGAGGGTGGACATGCAGAAATCGCCAAAAACTCGCAACCAGGTAGGTAAGCATCGCTAATGCCGAGAAGAAAGCAAACACACACGTCTTCCATCTCACCGCGAGCGGGCGTGCGCACAATGTCCCGCGTACACAAACACAAACAAACTGGAAATGATTTTCTGAAAGCTGATTTGTAACAGACTGTG
The DNA here is from genome assembly GCA_903066825.1 of Alfaro cultratus. Lineage (NCBI taxonomy): Eukaryota > Metazoa > Chordata > Actinopteri > Cyprinodontiformes > Poeciliidae > Alfaro > Alfaro cultratus. Next base: position 190,335 of record CAEFZX010018508.1, on the reverse strand, counting down.
TCTTTAATTTAGGTTCTCCAAGGGGATAAGTCGTAGCACATGCCGGCCCTGCAAGCAGAGACGAACTGAACGAATGCAGTTTGTGTTTCTTTTGGGGGTTTTTTTTTGTCTATATGTGTGAATGAGGGGGAAAAAAACGAGAAAGAAAAAAATCGACTGCATTCTCATATTGGAAATGTAAGACAATTTGCTCGAGAAGAAATCCAGAGGGGAATTAAAAAAAAAGTGGGAGACACTTCGTTTCTGCATCCTTTCCAGTCGATTTGAGCACGTCTAAACGGTGGAGCTGTTTTTACTCGTCACGGACATTGCCAGAAAGAAACTACGTGGGCGCAAACGACATTGTAGCATGAAGATGTCGGTCAGTGGTAAAGACATTTGACATGCATTTGACCTGAATGTGCACAGAAAAGATGAAAACTAATCCGATTTCCGCTCAAGTGTTGGCTAAAGCACCTAAACGTGTTGTTAGTGGCATTTGGAGCGCCATCTAGTGGCTAGTCAGCATCCACGAATTCTCTAAATGATTCCTTCTTTCACATCCCAATGTAAAAAGAAACACGAACAGATTATGATTCAGTATTTTAACGAGTGCTTCACTATGTTAGGTTGATGGTGTGCCAAACTGGTCCACCCAGGATTTGTCTGTTTCTGAGTGCCAGTATGTGACTGATGGTGTTTGTGTCGGCTGTGGAAAGCCTTTATTTTTGTATTTTGTACTAAATTGTACCAGCATATTTAAAGTATAAAGCTATGTTTTATAATTCTTAAGTTAAATTTTGTCAGTAAAGACTGTACAATGACTGAAGTTGTTATCAATCTCTAACTGTGTTCTATAAAAATGTTGACAGAAAAACACGTGGTCTGATTTTTGTGAATGCGTGTGGGTGTGTGTGTGTATTGAACGCTTGAAATATACACAGTTCAACACAGATCAATGCAATTTATCACATACTAATTTCAATTTCTTCCTGCTTATCCCTGTTTAAAAAAACTAAGAATGCTGCTTTTAAACTACTAAATTTAGTACATCTTCATTCTATATTGTTATTTCTATGTATGGAATCGAAATATTTGCAAATAAAATATATCTATTTAACTTTCAGAATTTATTTGTTGAATTGCTTTAGGAGCAGCATGATAGTTGTTCTTAATAAAAGACATTTGATCATGTTGTGTTTTTTATTTTTTATTTTATTTTAGTAAGTGATGCTCAGCTCATTGCCTTGTGAGTAAACATTAACTAAAAGTTCAAGATGATATTGTTATGTTGCCAAAAATACATTATTGTCATTTGTTTCCATAGTAATACAACTCTTTGAATCCCTCCTGGTTTAATGTCACTAAATGATGCAGCTCTGCCACCTGCTGACAGTAAGCAGTACCTGCAGCGTGTCAAAGGTAATTAAATGTTTTATTCTCTGTTTAATTGAACAATAAAACTACATCGACACGATGGATGGATTCGCTGCTTTCAGAGGCATGCGTTCTATGATGGGAATGTGACTCGGTGTGTTCTTATGAGAAATCCCTTTCAGACTTCACTAATTGATCATTTTGATTTTGCAGCACCATTTATGTCAAACCAAGTTTTCTATATTTGACCCTGGCAACATGACTGTTCCTGCTGGTTACTGCATACGTGGGGGAGAGCAATAATAATCCTCCTAATGAATCAAATCGGCTTCTCATCCCAGTCCATTGACCCTGATTTGGGTCGACGGACGGGGAGTCTTTGAACACCTCTCAGTGTGCCGTTTCATTGTCAGTGTGGGAAACCTGAGACACCGCTTGTGTTTTTCCTGCCAGTGCCTGGCTGTGCAGCAGATTCATCTCCCTCTGCTGACACATTAGGCTCTTGTTACCACTCGGTTACTGCTGCCTGCAACTTTAACCTGGATGAAGCTTTGTCTTAACGCTGGCCTCGCTCTCAGGGCATTACTTACCTCTGTCTTTGCCAAAAGCTACTCCGTTTTGTTGCTCTTCTGCTATCGTTGGCAAATGATTCGTTTGTAAGACCGTGTGAAACCTGTTTTTTTACTATTACTATTATTCTCATCTGATCGGTTATTTTCCCATGGATATTTCTGTATATTTTCTGCATTTTGATTTATTTAAAAAGTAAGATGTCTGTACTCATCTGAAAATTATGACAAAAATCAACAGGAGCTATTAATTGCTGTAAGAAACGATACATTTTACAATTCATACAACTAAGGGATTTTCACTATTAAATCGATGCCTAAAACAAACCTTAAAGAGCTGTTTTATATGCTATTATTTTTAAATATAATTTTATTGAATAAAAAGACAAGTTGACATTCAAGATTTTAAAATATAAATCAACTTAAGTTATAACTTATAACCAAATATGTATTATTTATAAACTTCTGAATTTATAAATATGCAAAATAAGATCATTTTACTTACTGGGAGGAAAATCTCACATACTTTTTTTGAATGGGTTGGAAATCCTTGAATGCCACCTGCTGTAATAAGTTATTTTTAAACTTCCAGGATATTTTGAAGCCAAAAAGATTCTTTCCAGCAGGTGAAAGGTCGATTCTGAGCGATTTATCTGTACTACAAATTGAACAGTCAGTACAATATTTACAGTTAAATGAGAGTATTAAATAAAAGCAGGTTGCAAGAACAAAACATGTAAAAAATTTTGTAGGCATAAGCTTTCAGTGCCATCCATCCATCCATCCATCCATCCATCCATCCATACATCCATCCTCCTAAAGGGAACATCCAGAAGGTGTGCTGACCATGAGCTCACACCACTTCGTGTGCTCAAAGGAGGAGAAGCAGCTCTACTCCAACCTCCTCCTATAGGACAAAGTGTCTTAACCTTTCTCAAACGCTGAGTCCCCACTGAGGAATCTAATTTCTTCCTGTACTGAAGCTCATTTTTCAGTCCCGTTTGCATATCTCCTAAAAGGCGGCGATCCGCTCAGTGGCAGTGCGAGGCCCCATTCTCCACCTAAACAAGACACCAAGACAATTGAATCCTTCGGCTTGAGACAGACGGTGACTCCTGACCTCTAGGAAGAAGTCCGCCTTTTACTAATCTCGTCGTGCCACTTGCAGAAAGAAATCAATTCTGTCTCGGTAATAGTGTTAAATCACTTGGTTGATCTGTATTTCTGAGCCTTAGGAAGGTTATGCCGACGCTGTTGCTGCTCTTAGGGGTCTTTTGTTTTTAAATAATTCATGCCAGACTAATTGGTTACTGGAGGATTGTTGACATTGAACAAGCAGCGAAATGCAGCTTCTCTTTCCCTCTGAAATTTGTCCTGAAATTCCAGACATGGACGGGAAGCTGTAGGTGTTTCATTACTTCCCTGCTCTGGTATCGACCTCACAACTATCTGACTTAAAGTTAGTCAGCATGTATTGCTCACCTGGATGGCGACTCACATATTATTGCTCTAATAGGGCAAATTGAAAACATAATTTAATATGGGCTGCAATGCATATTTGTGACTGGCACAATTGTTTTTTTCAGTTTGATTTAACAAACCTCCTTCCCATGTTTTCTCTACAAGCTGCGGTGCTTTTTGCTTACTAAACTGTTGGAGATGAAAATTTTACATGTTGCAAAGATATTAATAGACCTTGAATGTGCTTTAATGTGATTTTATGAGACAGAAAAGAAAAGGTATAATACATAACAGCGAAGAAGAAGCAAAATGATACATGAAAAAAAACAAAGGAGGCAGATATATCTTCTTACTCTGACACCTCTAAATAAAATCCAGAACAACCAATTTGTTCTGGATTTTATTTTGTTCTAAATANGTTCTAAATAAAATCCAGAACAACCAATTTGTTCTGGATTTTATTTTGTTCTAAATAAAATCCAGAACAACCAATTTGTTCTGGATTTTATTTTGTTCTAAATAAAATCCAGAACAACCAATTTCCTTCAAATTTAACTTAGTTAATAAACAGACACTAAATTTCAGTGTATTAGTTTAATATAATTTAAGTAAAAAATGACTATCACCCTGAATATTATAACTAGCAGAGTTAAACATGGTGGTGGCAGTGTCATGCAGTGGAGATAGTTTTTCTTCAGCAGGAACAATGAAGCTTGACAACAGAAAATGGGTTAAACTTGCTCCCATTTTGGGGATAATGGCAGGCGGCTCACATCTAGAAGGGCATCTGGAATGCAATTTTTTTTCCTTCCCAAGTATCATTTTTCTCCCCCTCTATTGTATAAAATCCCCCATATAACCTGAGTGTAACATGGGTGTTAGGTGTCAAAATGCAGAAAATCTCAAGGCTCTTTTTCTTTCATTTCTTTGGGTTTCAACCTTATATTTCTCTCAGTGGAGGCGACCATTTGTTCCCTGAGAGCCTTGGAGAAAAGAAGGTGTGGAGAGCAAGTTGCGGACGCTTACGAGCCTATGGTCAAGATAGGATTTCCTCCGCTCCAGGTCATGAATAATTCAACATGGGAGGCCACAACTCGCCTCGAAAGAGAGCAAAAGGAAAGGATGTGTCTTTCTAGCGCCAGAAGGAAAGAGGACGAGGCTGGAGGAGCATGGAGGAGGTGGTGATGAAACGACCAATAATCTCCGCTAGGGAAAGAGGTCAGTTGGAGAAATCTATATGCGTGTGCGTGGTTGTGCAGGCGCGTGTGTGTGTGTGTCTGTAGGCCATATGAGGTTGTGTTGTGTGTTTGTTTGTAATACCTTGTGGGGACCATTTTCCTGACACTTGCCACATTGTGGGGCCCCACTGCTCCTTGAGGGGACCGAAGCCTGGTCCCCACAAGGGGAAACACTATTTTTGGGTCAGATTTAGGACTCAGGTGTGAATTGAGTTTGGGTTAGAGTTAGGTAAGTAATGGTTAGGTTTAGGATAAGGGTAAGGTTTAGGCTGTAGAAATGAATGGAAGTCAATGGAAAGTCCCCACAAAGATATCCACATGTAGATGTGTGTGTGTGTGTGTGTGTGTGTGTGCGTGTGTGTGTGTGTGTGTTTGTATCCACATGGGTTGTATTAGGGCCGAACTGGGTTTTGCCGTGAAATCTTTCACAGCATCACAATGTCACTGCTCCTTTTCTGATTTGAGATCCTGACGTTGTTTGGAATCCATTTCCAAAACAACAGAGGAAGAATGTTAAAATGCATAACCATAGAAAAATAAGTCAAAGGGCTCCAGATGGGAATGATCAGAAGCAATGCCGCCGGAGACACAGCGTGCTGGGCGTGGAGGCGGCAGCGACGCTCGGAGCTGGAAGCCGTCGCATCATTTTCACCACTCTCCTCTTTCCTCTTCCACCTTTACTCCCCCCCCCCACACCCGTCAGGACCGGGCCCCGCGCGCTACGCTCTGCCCCCTACAGTCGGATACATGAACCATGACTTCACCAAGCCCAGCAGCCCTGCGTACTCCTTCCACGGCCGCATGAGCACTGCCAGTAAGTTTGGACCTTAAATCTTACTGCATATCTATCTGGAAGCAAAATTTACCAACAAATTTAATAATAGAATTAGCAATTTAATGCTCCAGCGTTTTAAAAGCATCTATTACAGTGATAATCATTGCAGCAGAATGAGATAAAGGAGCGTTTTTATATTTTCTAGTGATCTCTGTTGACTCCAGCCCTGGACCGAGGTACTACATCGGGGGCAAGCTCACCCGGTTTGGACGGACAGAGACACCGTCCTATTCCATGTCAGGAAGAGGCAGACGAATCGGGAAGAGAGGTGAAAACAAATCAGGGCAGGCTGCGACTCAGGAAAGCATTAGACAAATCACTTTTTATCCTCAAGAAACAGAAAGAGGAAGTGGTTTTTACCAGATGAGCAATGGGAAATTGTGTCATTCATGTGATTGGATAAAGTATACATTAGAGAAGGAAACAAGTGACTTCTGGTAACTTTGGATTGGCTGCAGAGATCCACAGTTCAGGAGATAAAACCGTCAGGCTGTACAACAAATCTGTCCTTTGTAAATAAAATTTAAAAAAAGTGGAAAGGAGAAAGCCGTTGCTGAAAAACGGACAAAAGAAGAAGTCCCAGTTCAAGTCCGCCACCAGACAGGAAGGCGAGTCTAAAACGAAAGTTTTTGGCCTACATGCAAAACTCTTTGTGTGATGGGAGGCAAACACTGCAGATCAAGCCTGAGGACATTGTCTAAGCAGTGAAATGTGGCGGTGGCAGCATCATGCTGTGGGGATGAGAAGATAGACCTAAATACAGAGTAATCCTGGAAGAAAAATCACAAAATACTCAATACTGTGTTGAAGGTTCACCGACCCAGCAAGACAAAAAGCCCTAGATCTTGTAATGGTTTAGATTAAAGCATATCAGTGTGTAAGAGTGGCCCAGTCAAAGATCTGGCCTTTGACTGGGCCACTCAAGCCCAAGACTTGATAACTGATGTTAAGTGACACCCTAAAGACGTTCTGACAGAGCTTCTGCTGTTTTGTAAAGACTGTAAATGCACACAGCTGGTATAGAAAAACTAAAAAGTCAAATCAGCTTTAATAGCAGTAAAAGCCGGTTTTACTAATGAAGATAGGTGAGGAGAATGTCAGTCCATGCTGCACCTTTCAGAAATAAGTTTGCAAAAAACAAAGAAAAGAAAACCATGTATAATTTGTCTTCCACTTCACAAACATCCCCACATAATTTGATCCCAGTGAAATACAATGAATATATTTAAAGACCGTAGCTTCTGAGTTTGTTTTTGTTTGTTCTCTCTGTTGAGTGAATCATCTAAACCCTGTCACAGATGAGCCGTTCCAGACTCCGGGTCCGGGGGCCTACAGCCCAGAGCGGGCGCCTCCTCTGAACGCTCACCGCAGGCCTCCGTCCTACACGATCGCCGAGCGGACCAGGTACCGCTCTGTGGATCCTGTTCCAGCGCCAAACAGGTGAGAGCAGCACGAGGAAAACACAGAGGCAAACGCGGCAGCTATGAGGTAACGTGCGTGCAAACAGCACCGCACAAAGCTCACTCCTCTGTTTTCCCTTAGCTCGATTACTTTCAGATTTCTTTTATTTCTGGTTTGGAAATAGTCACAAGTGGCTTTTAAGTTATCCCACTGACACCAAGCAGCTGGCATAAATTATTATTCATTTCAAACATGGTTTCTTCCAAATAAGCGCACAATTGATGACTATGTAAACACATTGTTTTGGGAAAAGTTTCCATATCCTACAATAACACAGCTGCCTTGTATATAATATCTGTTTGAACTGATTAGAGGAGGAGTTTGGTTTTGGTATTAATGAAAAATTGTTACCAAACTGTCAAAGAAATTCATCTTGGACTCAAACCATATCCTTCAAAAGTCTATTCTTGCTCATAAATGTAATCTCCTGACAAATACTGGGAAACACTTTGGAATATTTTTCCAAGCAACAGAGTGTTAATAGTTACCCTCAACAACCTTATTATTCAACTCAAACGTCGTGTTTCTCTCAACCTGAATAACTTTGGTTCAAATCCACCAGCTACACTCTTCCTGGACTGCTGGGTCCCCAAGTCCCCCACAAACCTGCCAGCGCCAGCTACAGCTTCTCAGGCCGGAGGACAGCCGGCGCTCCGTCCGAGGATCTCTCCAAAACACCGGGACCGGGGCAGTACAGAAGCACCGACCCGGACGTCTACAGGCAGCGACAGCCTTCCTTCACCATGCAGCGCCGGACCAAGAGGCTCAGCTACTCCTCCGCCGCTCCGGGTCCGGGAACTTACAGCCCGGAGAAGACCTACGGGCAACTCCACAAGTCCCCGTCCTTCAGCATGGGCATCAGGCACTCTGAGTTTGTTACCCCGCTGGTGGTGCGTGTGGCCGATTGACTGACCGGACTCTGAAAATACTTTGTGTAATCTTGATTTTATTCCGTTTTAAACATTCCCTTCTCATTTCAAGCAATGCAACAACTGTAAAAAGATACAAAAATAGATGGGATTTCTGCGCTGTACAAATATTATTAATAGATTTTAGCATAAATAAAACGGAACATCAACAACCCTTAGTTGCATTGTTTCTGCAGCTCCGGTCATAAATAAAGAACAAAATATTTTCTTGCATGTCGGTTTGCAGCAACCTGCCTGCATGAAAATGAAAGCGAGGGAAAGTTCCTATAGTTTTGTTGTTGGTATTGTGATTTTTATAGGTGAACTCCAGTCGCTGCACTGCCCCAGGCCCAGCATTTCCTTAGCACACACCTGGAACTGGTAGGTCCTCCCTGGGATCAGCCCCTTCAGCTCAGCCTTGGTGTTCTCAAACGGACCCAGCTGAAGAAAAAGAGCAAGTCAATCAAAAAGTGTCAGATAAAATCAAGCTACTGCTCTGCAGTACCACATGTGGTCTTGTTATGTTGCTCAAACAAACAGATCTTACACTGATCAGTACATAATCACACATCAAGAATACGAAACTGAAACTGCTTTGTACAGGAAAAGCACAATTCTGCAGCAACACTGATGTTTCCGTATGCAGAAAAATTGGGACTTTCTCAGTGCTTCAGTCTTTTTATGTTTTATATATGATGATTTGACTAGACCACTGACCATGTCAAAATGGGAAAGTGTTCACCTTTTATTTGATTCTTTCTAACTCTGAAGAATTACTCCTGGGTTATTGGGTGGTTTATTGCCGATCTAGTATATTCAAATGGGTTTTATTATTCCTTCAAGAACTTATGAATGTCTGATTTAGGTTTGTTATGATTCTACAACCTTATTTTATTAAATGAAGACAATGTAGCTAAGCAGCATTAGCCTTCATTCCAGATCCATACAGCCGGAAGACGAACCGTTTACGGCAAAACGGGAAAAAAACAGAAAACACCAAATTGTCTGGAGTGGGATTTCCAGAAAATTTGAAAAAGTTGTGGGTAATCGTTTTGGTGTTTTTCTTTATATAATAAACCAAATAAACTTAAAACTAAAAGTCACTGAGTTAGTTAATAACAGAATTATTAAATGTCTGTTGCTACAGGCTAATAAAGTTCTGTCCACATCTTTCCCGTTTTTCTGTTTTACGTTTTTTTTTTGGTAAATAAATTTGTTGCACCACATTGTGTTAATTTTTAAGAGTTGAGGATGTAACTTCATATTTCAGTACTTTCATTTGCTGTCTGATCTGTTTAGTCATTTGTTTTAAACATATTGGAATCAGCTTTATTTGCCAAATTTGCACACACAGAAAAATGTATTTAACTTCTGTCCCAAGTTGGTCTTAATGTGCTGACATTTTACATAAGTATCTATTTGGAGGGGTTTTCAAAATGTAAATAAGTAAATGCATGCAGTGATTAAGAAAAGAAGAAAAGTAGATGCACAAATAGGCCTAGCATAGATATGTGGCTGTAATTAAAATGAAAATCTGAGCAGGAACATCAGCTAATTTGTGGATTTAAAAGACTTTTCTAATACAATTGAAATCAAGTAATTATTCACAAAATGCAGACAAAACTACAACTTCCTATTTTTATCTTCTACTCCTCAAGATGGCTGTGCAATTGTTTCAGCCGCAGGTTTAGCATATGTTGAAAAGATTACAAAACTGAGCAAGTCTGAGGATTTTGGAAATGAAGGGAATTTTAGAAGCTCATGATGTCGCCTTGAGGCAACTTCAACTTCCACAAAAGATATGTGTCAGCATGTTGCCGTCTTTTACCCAGCATGTGGTGATGATCATGTGTTCCCCCCCTTCTTACGTTGATGAACTTTGGGCTGCCCCTAATTTCCCACTGGTACAGTATCTGGTACTTCAGAGGGAAGATGTCCGTGCTGGTCCAGGTGGGAGGAGGAGACCACTCCACCAGCAGGTTTTTGGTAGTAAGAGGGGAAACCCGGACATCTACCGGAGGATCTGGTTTCACTGTGAAGAGAGACGAGTCTTGAAATTTCATGGATGATAGATAAAGATGGCCTGTTTCAAAGTACGACCTAAATATGATAGAAAGTTTTAAAACGTCTCCTTTATTTTTCTCTTCAGATGGAACATAAACTTGTCACACCCAGCAAAAATGTTCCCTCTCACCAATTTCCTCCAGCATGAAACTTGTTAGATGAAAGCTGCTTCCCCCAGAATGAACCGCTGTGATGTTGAGAATGTATTCAGTGAGAAGTTTCAGGTTGGGCAAGTGACAGTGCCAGAGCTGCAAAGAAGAAAAGAAAAAATAAAAAGAAAGAAAGAAATATATTTGGAACTGTGAGGATTTGATGCAACGCTCTATCTGCAACTGAGAGTTGAGATGTAGATATTTTTATATATAAAAAAACAACAGAAAAGACATTTTTTTTATATTTCAACTCTTTCCATAATCCTTCTATTAAACTGAATCAGGGTTTTGTGGTGGTCACTCTAAAACATTGACTTGCATTTGTTTCATGGACCCTCAGAATTCCCAAAACTTTTAATCAAAAATCTGATGAGGGATTTTTTTGTTTTGACTCTGGAATTTTTGGAAAATTATTCTAACTCTGTGATCCTGTGGTAGAATGTAATGCTTTCTGCAGATGAACAGGCCTGTTTGGGTTTCATTTAATCTAAGAACAGCTGTGGAGGTTGTGGAAACCACCTGATCTGCTCCTACCTGCTCAGACAGTGAAGACGGAGGTTCTGTGGTCAGAGCGGAGGATGGAGAGCTGGGTGGGACCAGGTGGCACGTCTTTGGGTCAGCGTTACCGTCTCGCTCACTGTCAGGAGGAAATAGTGATATACCTGAGGATTTATGCTATTTTTAATTTTTTTACTGGAAGAGCCAAAACATGCTTGCAGTCTACCTGTAGGTGGCGATGTACTGTGTTGGATAGGAGGACAAAGGTTCTGGCCAGGAGCAAAACGTCATATTGGGATAGCTGGAACACCAGCAGTGCACTTTGGGAGTGAAGGAAGGATCTGAACCAGAAAAACAAAAAGATTTTAGTCTTTTTCATCAGCAAACCCCCTGGTATGGTTTCTGTTTTTCTGTCTCTTTCTGTTTGACTTATGTTGCCACATGAAAGGGTTTTGTTTAACTCAAAGCTACTATGTAGAAAATCCACAACAAGAAGACAAAAAGGAACATTTTTAATTATTTAATGAGGTACAAACTAGAAAATTTCCATTTAAAGGGAATTTAAATGGTTCCCATTTTAAACTAAATTAGTTCCCATTTAGTTAAATGGGAATGTAACTAATGTAATTTCTCAGGTTTTACTAAAATATATAGTGTGACTTATTGAGCATAAATTTTGGCACACAATCTACATCGCAAATAAAATTTGTTAAGAGGTTTTTGTCTTTATTTTTGCCTATTCTGATTTTATGAGATAAAAAAACAGTTCTTACTAAAATGCTACCTTTTCAGTAGATAAGATCATAGTGAGTTTTTTTCCTTTGACTCTTGTATTGTAGGAAGACAATGTGCCATGGGAAATTAAAGCTGTGGCATTATGAGTGTAGCATGAACTGTTAAATACATAAACAGTTTAAATACATAAACATCATGATCACCAGACAAGCCAGAACACCACATATTTTTTTGGACAACAATATCAAAACAAAGAGCCATGAGACATTACGTAATCCTAACCCACAGAGAAATAACAATGTTTCTGTAGTGACCCTTCACACACAATATTTTATCCGTCAAATCCAGACTCACCTCCTAAAACTGAAGTTGCTTTGAGAAGATCCAGAGCTTGACTTCCAACACCAAAAATGAGGATGATAGTTGTGATACACACAGTCCCAGCCATCAATATATCCGCAGTTTTTGTCTAAATAGTTTAATAAATATGAATGACTTTCTTTATGCGCAGGTACTTGCTGGTAGTTTTATGTTCTGCTGTTCTCCTCAGCCCAATGTGGAGATAACAGAGATAAAGCTTCTTCACCAGGGTTTTATTTTCTCTCTCTCTGCTGAAGCTGGAGCTTGTCTTCGCTTTTAATATGACTGAGGAAAGGAAAGAGGAACCAAGACTGTGGCTTATCACAGGAAACCCACCACTAAATAAGGATGTTTCTTTACGTCACAAACAGTAAGAAGGTCACCACAAGAATTTTATTAAATGTTTTTTTTTTTTTTTTTTTTTTATTTTTTTTACAGTTCAAGATGTATTTGACATTAGATGAAGAAAAATATACAAATATTCACAAGCCACAGTTGATTTAAAATGACATCATCACCTGTACTCCCAGGTACCTCTCTGTCCGTGTTTGCGCGTTTGTCATCTCGACTCCAGATGAATATAATCGGCACACACATGCAGACCAGCCATTCAAACGTTTTTTGTATTGTCTTTGTGAGGCCATGACAGCTTCTTAGGAGTCCATCCTGAGAGGGAGGAGCTGTGGAGGTTGCAGTTCAGGGTGGGGAGGCCCTCTCTGTGCATGTCGATGCTGTGGTGTCCCCCCGCCGAGGTCCGCAGCGACGTCAAGGCCTTGCTGATCCAGTTGTTTTTTGCTTCCTGGAGATCGTTGGCTAGGACTCCCTTCTGGTGCTCCAGCTCCTACGAAAGAAGATGCGTACAAAGCACAATGGAAATGCAGTTGACTTTTCAGAGACAATAAGTTAGTCAAAACAATATAGACACATCTACAGCTCTGGAGAAAGTTAAGATCCCACTTAAAATGATCAGTTTCTCTGATGTGACTTTTTATAGGTATATGTTTGAGTAAAATAAACATTGTTTTTATATTCCATGAACCACTGACAACATGTCTCTGAAATTCCAAGCAAAGATTTTGTGTTTATTTGCAGAAAATGAAAAATGGTCAAAGTAACGAAAAAGATGTAGTGCTTTCAGACCCCAAATAATGCAAAGAAAACAAGTTAGGAACAACAACAATAATGTTTTAACATCAGTATTGTTAAAACACTTCTAACACACACACACACACACACACACACACACACACACACACACACACACACACACACACACACACACACACACACATATACTGTATATATATAGAATGTATGTATACACAAAGTATTCGACTTTGTATTATTGAGACATATGACAACAACACAGGATATGCTTTCTGTAAAAAGCTTACATTGATTTCTGGAAATGAAATAATTTCTTGGAAAATTATGAAAATTATTCCTGGAAATTAGACACATTTACTGTAGTTCATCTTTGACAATGTCAGGATTTCTGGCTCAAACCCTGACTAAGGAGAAACTATCTCAACTTCCTCTCTTTTGGTTTTCTTACGTCGCTGCAACTCCATGAAAAGACTAAATCTCTATCGCAGATTATATAATTACTTTTCTTTGTGTTTGCATCTAAAGGCTTTCCTTCATTATGTTTGCTTACATTACATGTCATAGATTTGACCCTGATTGTTGATGTTTCTGTGTAAAGTGATTGTGTGACCTTTTGTGACTTTATGAGCTTGTCATGATACAATAACCCTCTGGATAGCTATTACCCTCTCGCTTCTCTGCACTTTGTCATCTTCCTACAGCAGATAAGGTGAATATTACTGATAAGAATCCAAACTACTCCTTGAACAGGCGTCCACCTTCCAGCATATGTATTCTCAATCAGCAGCAACTTTTGTGTTTCTATCTGAGGAGTGGAAATGTGGAAAAAGTGTGGGTGTGGAAACACAGGAATGCCCAAACGTCACTGTCTCATGGCTAATAATGAATCCATCAACATGACGAAAGAAGAACAGTTTTGAGACAGAGGAACTGGACAGGATTTCAAGAAATTTCCACTTCTTCCTATTGCAGTTCAGAAACCCTGTTGGGGTTTTATACTGTAATCGGTGTAAAAGCTCTGTTATTGGCCAGGTCACACTTGGAAAAGAGGCTTTTAATGCATTTGACAAAAGAGCAAAGAACTGAGATTATACTGATGGCTGGGTCGGGAACCAGTCGCATGGTTGAACAAAACTTTAACAGAAAAGATGGAACAAGCATCACACACGACACTGTGGCAAAACTTATTTGCAAGTTTCAGAAAACTGGAAATGTTGCAGATCAACCAGGAAGTGGTCCAAAATGTTCTATATAGCAAACATGAAATAAAAGAAATCCAAGGTTTCCCCAAGTAAACTTGCTCAGCCTGGTGGTTGGTCGCTAGGACAGTCATTCATCCAGCGGCCCGTTGTGTTATGTGTTATTGAAAGATTGGAAGATTAATACCTGAAGACTAACTATAAAGTCTTTAAAACTGCAAACATTTTAAAGAGACTTAAAAAAAATAAGCAATGTTAGGCTTGGTGGGAGTACAAGTAAAGCCTGGTGGCCTGCCAGGCTTATGATACGCTGGGGGAATCCCTGAAATCTAACTTTGGAGGTGCTGAGTGGGGGAGGGGATGCTCTGTGAGAGGAGAAACATTATAACATGATATAAAGCTAAAAAATATAATCTGCTTTACGTAACACTGTCCCCCCTTTAACGTAAATCAAGAATTGTGTTTCAGCTGGCTGGATGTAGCAAACAACAAGTGGGGAAGGGGTAATACTCCATGTTTCAAATAACCTCATCACGCCTTAAAGTTTTGATCCTTATTAAAATCTTGACGGCTCTTGGCTGGTCTGCACATGTCCAGACACTCAGACAGTCAGATTTTACCTGAATCTTGCAGTTGGCCTCCACCACCTGCAGCTTGGTCTGGGCCAGCTCCTTCTCCAGCTCTCTGATCTGGGCCTTCAGAGACTCCTTCTCCTGGTCCTTCCTGTTCCCGTCTTCCTGTTGGGGGCTTTCGTCAGACTCCTGCCCGCCCGGTTCGGTCTCCACTTGCACTGGTGTGTCAGCGCTGTGGCCGGCGGGGATCGATTCTGCAACGTGTCGACACTGGGAGCAAGCCTCTACTGTGCTCTAGAAGATGACAATTAGAAAGAAAAAGATTGTACACCAAAAAAAAAAAAAAAAGCATGAGTGTAACATAAAAATAACATAAAAAGCAAGAGTGGAGCACTCACCTTGAGTGCATCCAACTCCTCTCTGTGGGCGGCTTCCTGCCTCTCCAGACGCAACGTCAGCTGAGAGCAGATCTGAGAGACAAAGCATCTCGTTTCAACTTCATCAAACGAAACCTCCTCCCATCACACCTACGTACATCTGTGAGATTGCTGAAGGACACTCTGGTTGCACAAACAGCGCCATCAATTGCCGGTACCTGTTTGTAGTCGGAGGTGATACCGGACGACTTTTTAATCTCCTGCTCAGCCTTCTCCAGCTCTCTCC
Source organism: Alfaro cultratus (assembly GCA_903066825.1). Lineage (NCBI taxonomy): Eukaryota > Metazoa > Chordata > Actinopteri > Cyprinodontiformes > Poeciliidae > Alfaro > Alfaro cultratus. Next base: position 175,157 of record CAEFZX010018508.1, on the reverse strand, counting down.
GAAACACTTCCTTCAGCTACACAAAAATTATATATATATATATATATATATTTACTTTTCGTTCTTACAACAACCTGCAATAATTTTTGACATTTTCTTGAAAAAAATAAATAAAAATCCTATCACCATGGCAGCTTCTTCCTCTTTGCCTCTTTTCTCGTCTTCAGTTGCCTGCAGTCGATGTTGGATCTTAAGAAGGTCTTTGGTTAGCTCGTCTACTCTGTCTTCTGCCTGGAAAACATGAAAATACACTCAGATCCTCACCGTTACAAGCTAGTTTCATTATATTTGTGATGCTTTGTAAAAGTATCCCCTTTACTTCTTCACAGTTTGTAGGTATTCCCCTTCGATATGCAGTTTTGACATGGCACATGTGGAAGAACGTGCTCTGGGTTTGTACCCTGATCCAAAACGTCAGGGTACAAACACAGCATTAAAACACACCACTCTCCACTGAGGAACATGGTGGTGGTAGAATCATGTTGAGAAAGGAAACGTGGTGAGAAGATTGATGAAGCTCAATACAGGAAAGTTGTGTAAGAAAACCCAGTTTGCTATAAGTTGATCTATCTTGTAAAAACAAAACAAAATGCATGGGAAGTTGTGGTTGTACCTGGACAAACCTCAAACTTTTGACTGCTACTGTAAATATGGCCGGGCTGCATTTTAGATAGCTGGCAGAATCCACTGTGTCCCACTAGGATGCGACGTAAATGAGGTCCTGAAATGCGAAACCTTTGCCTTTCTCAGTTTGACCTCTTAATAGTACCTCGTCTAGACAATTCCTCAAAGCAACCTTGCTGGTGATTAGTTTGTGGGCCAAGCTATCGTTTTCCTGCTCCAGGCGAAGGCTGGCCTGCTGAAGCTGCCGGTTTTCTTTCTGCAAATTGCATAAAAAAAAGCATTGAGTTTCTGCAGCTGAAGAGAGAAAATCAAATCATTTCAGAAGAAAAAGAGGAGGACGGGAGTCGGTTCTGACCAAGTATTTGTCCACAGGGTCATCGTCCATGATCTGAAGCCGACTTTCCCCGAGTTTCACGTTCTTTGTGGGGACCTTGGAAGAAGAAGAAGGAAAAAAAAAAATATACGTCTTGTTAATGTGGAAAACCTGACACATTTGGATGAAATGGAGAAATCCATCTCTCTCATGAAGAGATTCATAGGATGTAGGATGAGCTTAACAAATCAAGAACAGGCCTCAGAACGAGATCCAAACAAGGATAAATCAAAGATAAGATAAAGCCGAGTACATGGGGGACATGGTAATCTACAGCGCATCTGGGGAATTATGGAGGACGGAAGGGGCTTAAGGCAAAGCATGAAATGGATTTTGGTATCTTAAATACCTAAAACAGCGAATCTAAGATCTTTTCGGGGTGTCGCGAATCAGAAATCTTACTTGTGGAGGAATTATGTTTGGCGTTGGGCTTTATGCTTTGTCATGGCCAGTCAGCGACGGCTCACGTGAGGAATGCAGAGAGACAAAGTAAACTGAAGCACTCTGCAGAGATGTGATCTTTCCTGTTCAAAATTAAACAGTGGGTCAGAGGCATTGCCTTTTATCTAAAACGAAACAACAGCTTCAAAACAGAAAAGCGGGACTTTGTTTAGGAATTTAACAGCTAAAAGATATCTGTACTTAAACAAAGGGAATAACTTATCTTAACTCTTATTATCAGGAGTCTAAGTAGTAAAAGCAGATATGTAAAAAAAACAATAGCATGTTACATATGAAATGTGTGTGTATGCTAGTTTCTCCAAAGATGTTGAAGCTGAGAAAGCCACTGGAAGTTTGTTTGTCTTTATGTTTGAATTAAACTTAACGTGGTTGGTATTAAACAAACTGTTAGATTGGTTTGCATATTAAAACCTCAAGATGCAAAATAAGTAGAAGTGCCCAGAAAAATGATATTGTTGTTAAAACACGTGCAGAAGAGCTTCAAAGTGTTCATTAGCAACCAGGTAACTGGAACACAAAGCAAGGATGCAGCTTCATCTGGACTCACGGGAGCAAAATGTTTCCTTTGGGACTTGGAGAGTGCAGACAGTTTGTCAGACTGTGAAGCACGGCAGCTCACATATGATGGTATGGGGATTTTTTCCCATGTCGTGGAATAATGCCCATTTATCACATACCAGGAATGATTGAATCAGATAGAATAAAGCGTTATACTTATTGCCTTTTAGGAAAATGCAGTAAAGTGGCTGACACAACAAAACGAGAAGCAGCAAACCCGGTCCAGACTTGGATCAACATATAACACAGGTGTAAAATAAAAGTGGTCATGTAACTTAATATTAGTTACATGATTCACAGGAAAGCTCAATCTACAAATATTTTTGTAAATGTTTGAGCTGGTCAAGAAAACAAAGTAATTTCCGTTGGCTAACGCCACATTCAATCAAATAGATATGCAGTGTTCCCAAATGCAATTGTGTGTATAAAAATAGAGGCAGTACAAAAGTTTAATTAAAGCCACCATTGTTATCTTGAACGTGTTTGAAGGACTTTATTCTGTTTCGGGGTTTGTAATCCCCAAGCCTGTGATGTGAACAATGCAGATGTCGGATTGAGAAAAATATCAATAAATACTTGATATTAAATGACTCACATTGGCATCAGAGACAGAAATCTTGATTAGTCAGTTCAGAAAGCGATCAAAAGAAAAACCCAGGGAGAGTAAAAATATTTCAGTCAATTAAACCATTTAAAACCTGCAAGAGATGAAAAACCTGCTCTGTTAACCAAAGTGCATTTTCAGACATTAACACTACAATAAAAATATTCCAGAGCGAATGAATCTTACATTGAACGTAGGCCCTGTGTCAGCAACCAGGCAGGCGAGGATCTCCTCTTCACTCATCTGCTCTATATTGTTGGCATCGTAGGCCGTCACCATGGTCACCTCCTGCATCATTGCGCCCGGATTTCCGTCGGCCTGGGCTTTTCCCACCCAAACAGACCCCAACAGTCACGGCGCTTGCGCGTAAAGCTCCCGATTCAAAACCATAAAAGCCAAGAACATCCACCTGCGGACGCAGGAGAGTGACTCAAGAGATGTGAAGCAAGTTCAGAACAATTCTCACCCCGCGGTTTTTACTCGCTCTGAAGACACAGCCATCCACACACACACACACACACACACACACACACACACACACACACACACACACACAAAAGATCTTAAAAGGCCAGAGGTGAGGCTGAAGTCCACGATTCCCTGAAGGAAAGAAACTTTGTTTGCAGTCCAAAGGTGAGAAATCTTCACACAGCAACTCCAGAGACAGGTGAAGTGTGTGTCACAGTGTGTGTGGGGAGCACCAGGTTCAGCAGGGTTTATATATGTCCTGAGAGTGTGTGAAAGGAAAGACACACCCACCGTTGTGTTTACATTTCTTATCTCACCTGTCCTCTTCTCTGACGCACAAATCCAGCTGTTTACGACCTGCAAATGTCCATTTACCCGAGTTAAATGGTTTAAAAATCATTCGTATACGGCTAAGGAGGAAAAAAAATGTTTTTTTTCACATGCACTCTGTTTTTCTCCCCCCCCCCTTTTATTCACACTCTGACATGATGCCGTGTGAACCTGCTAGACTTGTCAAGTCAAACCTGCCGTGCGTGTAAGAAGTAAATGATGTGGCATCTGTGATATTTTTCCCAGGGGGTGTTGGTGCGGCAGCTCTATTATTGTCATGGGCTGAGCAACCAGACCGGAGAGCAAACAGGCCCAGCAGGTAAGGCGACGCAGAACAACAGCGAAGTCTCTGCTTCCACCTGTACGCAGCTCCCACTTTGATCCTGCATGCTGCAAAGTCCCACCTTAACGTGAGTTTCTCTTAATTTCTCCATTTGACTGTGAAGCCTGTCATTTCTCTCCAGGAGAAACCCACTGTTTCTTTCCCCAAAGTCTCACTTCTCTTGCTGATTTTCACTTCTGTGTTTGAGTTTACTGGGGTTTTTTCACATGTTTATCACTTTGTGGTCAATTTATTGTGGATATACATATATATCTGTGTTGCTCCACTGAAACTGTGACTTCAACACATTGTGTCTTGTCCCTCTGAGTCACAGTAGGAAAAGATGCACACACATACACACACAAAAAGCCAAGAGAGACATTTAAACATTTATTTTCTCCTCAAAATAATAATAATAATAATAATAATAATAATAATAATAATAATAATAATAATAATAATAATAATAATAATAGAAAGGTGTGAACAGGTGATGGATTTTCTCACTCTAACAGGGTGTACCAAAAGATAACCCATCAATACCGCTGAAAAGAAATCAGAGAAATCTGAAAATAAGAGCAAACCGATGAACAAAAGCACAGAGCTTCATCTGCCAGAGAAAGGGAATGACATTGTGCTGCATCATGGAAACACAAAAGCGCATTTGAAACAGCAAATTGATGAGGCAAAGCTCTGCGTCAACAACGTGATGCAACAGGAGGCCAGCGCCTTAAAAAGAAAAACATATTCATTCACATGGAAATTTTTCACATTTGTAGTTTGTTGAGGTTTTGTGCAGCAGGCAAACGCAAGTATTTTACAAAGAAAAATGCTTATATGCATTCATTCCCCTTAACTCTGCCACCCTGACGTAGAATCGTCTGAATTCAAGAAGTGTGGAAGAAACAAAACAGTGAAACATGGTGGTGGCAGCATCATGCTGGGGTGGTGCCTGCTCACAGTCGATCAGGAAATGAATGGCGCTAAACAGGAGGCGACCCTGGAAGAGGCTGCAAAACACTTGAAACTGGAGAAAAGGTTTCACCTTCCACCTGGACAAAGGCCCTGAACACAGTCAGAGCTAAATGAACGGTATGGATAAAAGAATAATCATGTGTTAGAATGACCTAGTCAAAGTCTGAACTTAAATCCAAATGAGAATCTTTGGGGGTGTTGATGTTGACTGATGTTATCAACCTAATTTGACAGAACTTAACTTATTTTGCAATACAAAATGGGCAGAAAAACCCTGAAAAAGTTTGGAAGAATAAAACTGGTAGATATTTTCTTTGGCTAGGGGTGAATATGAAAAATGCATGCGACATTTCTAACATTTTTAATTGTAAAGCCTTTATTTCTTTTTCCCCTTTCTTTCACTTCACATCTAGGCTCTGCTTTGTGTTGGTTTACGGCATGAAACCCAAAACTGACAGGAAAGTTGTGACAAAATGTGAAGATGTTGACGGACTATGAATACTTGTGCAAATCACTCGTTTGTGACAAAATGCCATTTCTTAAATAGAAGTCTTGGCAGTAGTATATTTGTTTATCTGAGCACAACTTTGATCATAATTTTTTTAGGAATGTAAAATTCCATCTCTAAATATACATTTCTTCTTCCTACTTACAGTACCACATTTTTCTGACAGGAAAGAAAAAACAGGAATACAAAGAGAACATTAAATAGAAGAGTAGGAAATAAAGCAACAATGACATTCACCAGAAGTTTCACAAAAATATATATCAATTCAGGCATATAATGTGAAATAACTGCATCTTGTTACTGTACCGTGACAGACAGGATGTCTTTTTTTAAATCACTAAAATATAGTACACAATCTTACTTTATGTTGGATTTTTTTTCTCGTTTTCACTTTAAAAAAAAAAGATTGTCTGTTATCTTTCGCAACAAGAAAAGACTCACTGCACCACCAGCTTTTACACCATGAAACAAACAGTTTTCAATTTAATAGTCTGGCTTCCATACATTTACCAGAATAGAGATCACAACTAAAACACACGTGAGACTTTCTTTGTTGACTGAAACTGAAAAAAAACAAAAACAAACTGCAAGATGCACAAAATTGCATAAAAACTCCCCTTTTCGTTCCCTGTTTCACCTCTGGACAAAACTCCACGGTGAGTTTCTATTACTGGCAAACGACTACGCCTAGTAGAAAACTGTTAGCCCTCATGTCCAGTAGGCTGAAAGGCTGAGGGAGGGCGGGGTTCACACTTTGAGTGTCTGAGTTAACATCCAGAAAGAGAAAGAGAAACAGAAACTGAACCGATGTCGAGGAAAGTCCTTTATATGGTGAAGCAACACATGAACACAGATCGATCATGTGCTTTCATTGCTAATCAGATTTTAACTCTCGGTTCCCATGTGACTTCCTGCTGATATGACAGGTTAAAAAGAAAAAAATCCAGTCACTTAAGCTTGAACTGAGAGTCAGAAATTTCCTTGACTATTCATGCTTTCAGTTTGAGAGAAGAATGACACATCAGATCTAACGACGACCTTAAGCAACCTTATTTACACAAATTTGGTGCAATGTCATTCATAAACCACAAATATGGCTCCCGTACAGAAGGTTTCTACAATCGGCGCGATGATCACATACACCTCTACTGGCAGGGAAGCCCATGATTTTCAGCTCTATGCAGAGATTACTGGTAATGCAGCATATTTTCTAAAAAGTGACTTTAATCTAAACTGACAGAGGTTTGGCAAGCCATGTTTTTATTTTAAAGGGGGCTATTATGTAAAATTGGCTTCTTTTTTTGAGCTTTACATCATGTTATAATGTTATTCCCTCATCAAAAATATACCTGGAGTGTTGCTTTCATGCATGTTTGAGAAATCCTTTAATCTGCAGTGGCAGCCATTCAGAGGAGCTGGAGCGAACGCTCTCGCCGAGCGCCGCCTTTTCCATACCGCTCCTCCTCCTCCAGGCTGCAGTCTCCAAGCTAAACTTCTGCCTCCCCTGCGACTCCACCACTCAGCTCCTTCAGACTAGCAGCGGCACACACACAAAAAAATAAACCTTCAAACAAATGATGTATATGTTGGTTGAATTTGTACAGTATATTGCAGATTACAAATCCTTGGATTTCGTTATCTGGAAACTTGTTTATCCTTACTGGTGCAGTGGTCTTGCCTCTGATGCAGTCACTGGTGATTTAGCCTCATAGCTGTGGAAGAACAGTCTGGCTTTCATAGGAGAGGAAAAGAAATTCTTGCTGCAGCGTTTGTGAGCTGCTACATGATTTTGTTGCCCACACAGGAGCTCTGTCAGTGGGCTGAGTCTGTGGGTGACTGTGACTAAAGTCAGAATGTGCAATAATCTAGGTGCAATTGTGCCGTGTTTTAATAAATTTACTTTATCTGTTGTTGTTCTAAATGGCTTGTGCAAGAAAAGTTAAGTGTGTTGGTGTAAATGTGTGTGAAGGAGAGTCCAGTGAGGAGAGAGTCAGACGTCGGTGCTGTAGGGGCGCGGCGGGGGAGGGAAAGCGTCCATGGGGTCGTAGTAGCTCAGAGGGGACGAAGTCGGGGGGTTGACGGGCAAAGGAAGAGACGCTGACGGGTTTTCGTAGTAGAAGCCCAGCCGCTCCCCTCCGTTATGCATGTCGTCTGTGAGTCCAGAGCGGACGGGGTACGGCGAACACGAGGGGCAGGGGCTGTGGTGCGAACCCGAGTCCAGCTGGTCCAGGGAGACAGGCGTGATGTCGGTCCCGTCCATGGCCAGGGCGTTGCAGGCGTCGCAGGGGAAGTGAGACAGAGGATCTGCTCCCGCCACCGAGCCCACGTCCGCCTCGGACTCATTCTTCTTACAGAAGTAATACTGGCGAAGGTCGACAGTAAACACAGCGAGAGAGAGAGAGAGAGAGAGAGAGAGAGAGAGAGAGAGAGAGGGTCAGACACTTTCCAAGGATGTTTTACGAAGCGAGACTCGGCTGTATTGAAGAAAAAGTGGCACAGTCGGAAATGAGCTCATTCATGTTCATTCAAAGATTATCTTGGAGAAGATAAAGAAAACATGAACATAATCATTTACGATTTTTAGTAAAAAGATTCAGAAATTATTGTAATAATCCCACTTATTCCTCTTTTCCTCATTTAGTGTTTAATGTACATCACGATGCACAAACACATTAAAAGGCTCATGTGAAATTTAAAAATACATTTTTGTGATGGGTTCACTGTTGATACATCAGGTTAGGACACCTAAAAAGCTAAAAAAAACAACAAAAACTAATTATTTACTATAGTAACAATCTCACACTGAAAAATAGTGAAAAATCCACCTTGTAAAACTAACAAATCCACCTCTAGCAAACCGTTTATAATCATAGCATTAATATTTAATTCATACAGATATATTTTTTCTTTTATGGGGGTATCATTAATGTTGAAACTTTGCACACAACATATAGATAATAATCTATAAGGTTTATTCTTAGGGAACAACAAAACCAAGCAAGTAAACCATTGTATGTTACTTAAAATATATTGGGACTGTCATAGTAATTGATATTTACAAATAATCAATTATAATGGATTTTTAGGTCAAAATCGATATAAACTGATTCATTTATATCGAGTTGGTGCTGGAAGATTAGACTCTTGTTATAAAGTGGCAAGTTTGTGGGAAAACACGCCGTCTTGGGTCAGTAATCTCAGCCGGGTTGTTCTGAGACAAACAGGAAAATCAGAAGGACGTTGATGAGCTCCTGTGCCGATAGTGTTTGCTAGCGGCAACTAGAAAGCTGATTCGCTCCACAAACATGTTGGAGCCTCTGAGAGACCGGCAGTGATATTTATGAGGAGCATAAAACTGTCAGTAAAGCTCCCGTTTCCACAACAGTGAAGTACTAAACATGCCAAACAACACGAGGGCTGATAGCTGTTTAACTATTAACAGCTTATCGCCAGCCCCATTAAGGCTTCCATCTCCTGCAGGTATAAATTTATGAATGTATGAAACCACCAAAACTACAAACAATATGGAATAATAAATGGGAAAAACAAAAAGCATGTTGTCCCTCAGCAGAGCATCTGTTAGGAACCTTATTTGGGAGTAACAAGGTTATTGTAGTTTGTTCAAAATGCCAGAAAATCGAAAATATGTTTTTGTTGAGTCTTAGCCAAAAATTAAATACAGGTATTTAAATCAAAAGTTGTCCTTTATCTTAAATTTTCAATGTGACGTTACGTTGCTGCAACAAAACAAGGTTTTATTTTAAGAGTTTTTACGTAGCTGTGCAAATTTATCTATATATTGCTCATGGTGACTTTTAACGTTTTGCTTTTGAAACAGGCAGAAATAATATTTCATGACATTCGCAGATTTTTTTTTATTAGTGCAAACCTTTCACAGGTACAAAAGACTCCCCAAGAAGTTTTATTTCATTAAAAACATCAACTTAAGAATAGCTCCCTTAGTTTAAATATTTTCTTTGTTTTTAAGAGAGGCAGATTTGTGTGCAACTCTTGGATACCTGGAGTCTACAGTAACAGAGAACTGCTACGATGCACAGCAGTATCACCCCAGCAAGAATTCCTCCGGTTATCACGATAGTTCCCGCTGACATTCGACCAGCTCTCCATCCAACCCTTTGAAGAGACAGAGAGAGAAACGGAGCTTGTCAGAGTACAAAGGAGAAAAAAGCAGCAACCAACGCCAGAAAAACGTTGCTGCAGCAGAGAATCTGTACATACAGGAACGCAAGGCTTTCTGAATTCCCAGTAAATGATGGAGCATGCATGCTGTAAACATCAGGTTATATAACTGAAAAGAGCTGATTTTTTCCCTCGCTTTATGAGCATATATGAGCGATGATGTCTGAGTGAGCCCCCCAGATAATCTGCAGAAAAGTGCCAACAATGCATGAGGATCATTTCTATAGCCTGGTGGCTGAGACGAACAGAACTCAGACAAAATGTTTACTGTGTCTTAACATACACAGGTTATAGCTGTGAAATGCTGCTGTCTGAATGAACTGAAGTAAAAACAATTCACTCACTAGAGTTTGAGCTGTGACTAGAAGCCAAAACCCTCACTATTGAGTGAGAAAATGTTTGCTTTTCTTGAGATGAATCCTATTTCCATGTCAGAATTATATAGTTCTCCAAACTTGCAAGTTATTTTCAATCACGTTGTACATTTATTGTTGGATATTTCGACAGGAATCAATCTAATCTAAACATGGACGGATGATTTTAGATGTGCTGGAAAATCTAAAGATACTGTATTGTTTTTTTTGTGTTTGTGCAAAGACAGCGCTAATGTCTCGGTAACAAAATATATAGGTCAACAGAAGCACATACACACATCTGTGGTAAGCTCACATGAAATAATCTGCCTGCTTAGCTGCCTGAAAAAGTGCCATAAAAAGTCTGAAACAAGTGTCGCAGATTTCTGTGATCTCACCTGCAGATCCTCCCTGGAAATGTTCAGAGCTGTAGTTAAAACTAGCTCAGCTCTCTACAGCTCACTTCCCCTACGGCTGTCACCCTGGCTATGCAATCAGCGCTAATGATAACTCTTCCGACGTGAACTTTTCCATTCTGGTTGTGCTTAGTGGTGTTGCCTTAACAGATCGGAAAAAGGTGAGATTTTTCTGTAGGTCAGGGGCAGCCGAGCTCCTCAAAGTGATGCAAACAAAGACGTGAAAAGGACAAACGTTTCTTTAGCTTTGAATAATAATAGTAATAATAATAATAATATGGAACAGAATGCAAAAACCATCGGGTGTCTTTGGAAAGTGCTTCATTTGTATGAGAGATTAGTTTTCGTTGCCACTGAAGTTTGAAACTTTACAATGTTATTATTTTTCATTATGGACTGAAACCTTATAAACATAATCTGCAAGGTGAGGAGGTATTGAACGTAGATGAGCTGAAGTTCCTCGGTTCTGTTAGGGCTGTAACGATTCCTCGAATGATTCGAGTACCTCATTTATTGAAATTTCTCGAGGAAAATGTATCTTCCTCGAAGCTTCATAAAATTATGTTTTATTATTTAGCGCACCGTGTTCCAGTCGAATCATTATTTGTGTTGGACATAATCATGAAACATTAATAGATAATTTGATGTGTACTCTGATGTCTAATGTAATGTTGTTGACTGTGTGTCCTATAACTTTGTATTTTTGTGTTTTTAAGCTGTAAAGCGCTTCGAAATGCTTTGTTGCTGAAAGGCGCTATACAAATGAAACTTTATTGATTGATTGATTGGAAGAAGTGTATTACAAATGGGAATGTTTTTCAAGAGCAGTATTTGTGTTTGTGGGATTATTATTGTGTTGCCATGAAGAAACAGCCATAGTTATCTAAAAAGAAATAATAAATAGATTTTATTGTCATTTTTACTGTTATCACAAAATATCGTGATTCAACTACATTCACATCGCCCACCTCTATTTCAAATTACAACGAACATGGAGTTGCTTTGTAGCTGAAATATATCTTTTCAATGAGCGTATGCTGTAATGTTTTACAGGTAAATACATAAAATATTATGACTGTTTGCTCCTCACTTTTTTCCACTCATTTTATGAACAGGTTCTCTCAAAAGCCTGCAAACCTGCAGCACGCCACCGCTGCTGTGCATTAATCAGTTTAGGTTCATCCCCCATAAAGCCATGTTTGCAGGAGTGGTTCAAAAATTATAGAGTTTATCGTCAGCATTTAAGCTACACACCCTCTGAGTTCATAATAAGGAAAAGTACTTCATTATGCTTAAGGTCGTAAAAATAACGTCACTCAAGCAAGACACTGCAAAGATCACTGCAGGCCTGAACACAACTGCAAAGAAAAACTCTAAAAAAAAAAAGATTAAATATGGCCTTAAGGTATGTGCTTGTAATGAAATTCAAAAGTAGAGAGATGCCCTGCGGCTAATTACCTTCGCCTAGGAATATTTAAAAGCCTCAATTACAATATGTGCTTAGTCTTAATAGAACAGCTATTGCTGAGATTAACATGCTGAAGGCATCAGCACCAACTGTGCTCATGACCCACAGAACACAACGCTATATGTGCAGGTGAAGGGCAGGTCCAGCACACCAACTCTGACAAGGCCAAACTACTGAATTTAACAGAAACTGATTCTGACATTTCTGTTCCTGAAAAAGACAAAATCAGAGCAGGTTTGGCTTCTGCCGCCATTCAAAACTGAGCTTTTTTTTTTTTTTTAAATGGCTTTGAGAAAAGTAGGTTGCAAAAAATCAAAAGGTGAAATCTCTTAGGGCCAATAAATAGTTAAAACAAACCAAAGCTCGTGTTACATTTCAGCAAAACGTCATATGTATGATGAGTCATTGAAACAGTCGATGCAAATACAATAAAATGGATTTAAAGGGTCCTTTCAGTAGGTATTAAACATACTTTTCATTTAACCCACAATTTATTTTATTATATAATGTTTTTATTGGTTTGATGTAATATTTTCATTTTAAATGTCATGTTTTCATCACCTGTAAGCAGTGATGGCATAGTTACTTTGAAAAAGTAACTTTAATCATTAAATCTGCAAGCGACTTTAGAAAAAACAAGCCCAAAGCTGCTTATAATAATCAGACTTGGTGAGCGAAACGCAAAATAGTTCCTGTTCTTCCAGCAACAAAATGTGCATCTCTCTCCTCCCTCCACTGTTTATTTTTCTGTCGCTGCTCATACTGTCTCATAGAAACGGTGGACACTCCCCAATTAAATTACAAAAGATAATAATAACGCAAAGTGATTTCGATAAGTAACTGTAGTCTGACTACTGGATTTGAAATAGTAATGCGTTAGATTACTCGTTACTGAAAAAAGTGGTCCGACGTCAGCAAGACGAGTTACTGACATCACTGACTGTAAGTGAAAAATTATCTTAAGCAACAGAAATAAATTCCTTCAACCTTCTGCATGTAATTAATCAATATCACATGTTTCTCTTAGTGATAAAGTTCCTGAAATAAATGACATTTTGGCCATATTCTCCTTTTTTTCTGACTGGGTCTGCACAGTTCCACAGCTCGAAGCAGTACTTTTTTATTTATATGTACTTCCAAGAAAATGTTATTATTGACGATGGTGATCAGCTGCATTTATCCATGCTGCCTGGCGAATTGCGTTGCAATGTTACCGCTTCAGAAATCCCCCGCCTTGAAGTTGTTTACCACCAACATAGATTATGTTTCTAGGAAAGATACTTGCATCAACTACAGTTTTTATCTTTTATCCATGCATCTTTTGGGTGAGGTCAACTCAACCTAAGCTTTCCTTTGCTTCCCTGAGATGGCTTTCTATTTGTACAAATAAATAGACCCAGATTGGCTTGAATTAAAAACAACCTCTAAAAGTTGTGCAGAGAGTTCCCATCATGAAATTTTCTGAAAAGAAAACGCCAGGCTCATAAATGAGACGAATTTAGTCACAACCATCTTAAAATAGCCGTGCTTGAATTTTGAACACCTGTTTTTTTCCTCTCTGTATTCCCGGCAAGTCTTGAACAAAAAGCTCCGATTGGCAGAAACATATGAGGAAAAAGAGTCTGAATTAAAAAATAAAGCAAAATCAAGTCATCCAAACTGTAATCACATCCAACAGAGAAAGCAAGTACACTCAGAAGATTATCTAACAGTTTGTCTATCTAATCTTTATCGGGTTCCAAGATGATAGGGAAAAGTTTCCAGTGTGCAAGAAATACACAGTGCAAAAGTAATCATAGTGCTTTTACTTCTACACATTTCATCATATTACAGCCACATTTTTTCCCTAAACCACCTGTAGCAAGCTTCAAATGTCCCTTCACTAATGATCTCTAGCAAAACTGTGGCGTTAAACTACAATGCACACTTTCCAGATTTTTATTTGCAAAGAACATTTTATTTCTAGATATAATTTTCCTTCCATTCTCAATTTGGCAGCACTTTGTGTTGGTCTAACCCTCAAAATCCCAATAAAACACGTAGAAGTCGATAGCTGTGACATGAAATAATTTTAAAAACGCTCGTAGGGTTTCTAGACTTCTGCAAGTGGCTTCTGTGAATTCCTCCATTTTACTAGAAATGAGAGAAGCATCAAATACCCAAAAACCATCTCAGCTCAGAAAACCAACACAAAAGCACTAGCAGAGGGCAAACCATTAAATCACCATGTAAAACAAATGATTTTGACACTAATTTGCAATGATTTATGTGGCTCACCTCATGCAGAATGATTAATTTTAAACACTCCCATTATAGTAATTACAACACCAGGCAATTTTGTTTGTCTACTGTTCAACTTGATTAACTAAAACACGCAGAGATTTCTCAGCTGAGGAGCGACATTTAATTATATTTTGATTATATAAAATCTCCCTCTCTGAGTGCTACTTATGCCGTTTTTATACCCTAAGTAATCTCCACAAAGCATTAATTTGTAGTGAAATTAAATTATTTGTTGATGTGCTAAAAATTAAACCTTCAAACACTTGATAGATAAACTGTATTAGTGTTTGGGTGACTTAATGAATTGATTGGCTCTAAGGGACACATCTTCCTCAGCTTGAGAATCGGATAAAAAGGTGTTATAATAATAATAATAATAATAATGTTTGTCTTCCTTTTGAGCAGTCAAAACAATGTGACTGAGATGCATCTATTAAAACACTCAAGGTTTCTGATTTTATTTGCATCTTAATAGATGCGAGTATCATTTAAAAGGTAATTCATCCAAGTGAATCAATAAAAAAAAATGAAAAAGTGTAAAGTGCATCTATTAGTCAGAGTGATATATTTATTTCTGCTTATTCTGATTACAGTTTTGCTTTGTAGCTGTGGCGCATTTCCCAGAACAAAATTGAAATTCAATCTTGGCATCGTTCCGTCACTATTCGAGATATGTACCTGAGCAAATGGTATCGTAGCCTTGGGTAATGAAACCAAAAGTCTAGTTGTTCATTCGTTTGTTCGTTCATTTGCAACAGAACAAACGAACATATGTATGTATGTATGATGTGTTGGAAGCGTACGTGCATGCGTGCGTACGTACATACATAAGTACATACATACTTACGTACATGCATGCATACATGCATACATACATGCATACACGTGCGCCCACCCAGCGTGGAAATAAGACGTCTAAAATTACAACATTACATCGGATCAATAAAAAAAAGAAAGACTGCTGATCTACTGGGAAGATGTTCCAGAGATCCAAACCAAAGAGATAAAGTCTGTTAATCAAGACACCTGTGTGTGGCTAACAGTATCAAAGGTTGCTGAAAGTCTAACAAGACTGAAACAGTAAATTCCCCAGAGTCTGCAGACATGCCGATGTGACTGGACAAATTCCAACTTATTACATAATCAGAGAAAGAAAAAATGAAGCTATGCCACTGAGTGTAAACGAGCATGCATGCCTCCCCCATGCAGTACTCTCCATTGTGTCACCGTGCTAAATTATACACACGACTGCCACAGTAATGTTAGAGCTGTAGTGAGGTCATTCTTGCTAAACATTTTTCTCTCTTTTCTCCCTCCTCCCTAATTTTGTTTGGTCCTTATTCCCTTTAAACTCTTTTTCAGCACGTCTTTCCCTTCTTGGTCCATCGGTTTGAAACTGAGACCTGTGTGAAAAAAAAACCCAAGTGACACAGTTTTACAAACGATACGGTCCTCCTTGACGTCCATCAAAGCAGACAGAGCGGTGAAACCATTTCGAAAACAAAAACAGGAGATTTTGACTAACATGCTACCAGACTCAAACAGAATGGAGAGACGAAGACGCCAAATGACACACAATTCATCTGCAGTCAGCGTCTCTGAGCCAAAGTTAGTGTGTGACTTTAAGTGGCTCCCATGTCAACAGATGAAATATAGGAAAATACTTCATAAGACAAATGATCTGGGAAAATAAGAGGGTTTAACTGGAAATCTCACCAACTACTAAACTGGAAATGTGACAGAAACATGTGTGTGAATTTTTAAAACAAAGTTATTATGTGCACTGGACAATAAACTGTAAACTACATACAGACATCAAGCTTTCTTCATCACTCAAAACAACCAGAGATTTGAGATCAGTTTAAATCACTAATGATAATGTTCAACTCAAGGAGTCAACTATTGTCATGTACTGCACATTTACTCCTAAGAATGAGTGACGAATTGACCATGCACGAATCCTTTTGGTCTAATGGGAGGAAGCCGGAGATCAACAAGGGAACCCAGACATGCACAGGGGGAACATGGATGTGAGTCGGGTTGGTTTTACAATAATGTGGGCGTCTGGGCTGGAGCCAGTTTTGGTGCCCTGTTCACTGGGGAAAAAGTATTTTACTAATTCAGATTACCCCATATTAACAGGTAGTCCTACACATCAGCAGACATGAACTGATGCATGGTATGTTTAATGTGTCCTCTAGCCAACACCATTTCCAGTTGATCTGTTTCCAAAGAGATCGACTGTAAATGTAATTTTCAAATACTTGAATATTTCTATATTCATAAAAATCCTAAAATAATACAACACAAATAATTTGGGCATATGTGTTTATAGAACGTGGAGTACCTGCAAACACACATTCATAAAAAAATATAGAAATAATATCCAAAAAATAGAAAAATCTTTGGAGCCCCCTCTCAGGTACTGACCCTTTAAACTCTCCGTAAAGTTTGACCCAGGATGCACAGCAAGCGAGTTTATTTTATTTTATTTTTTTTACTATTAAAAATATGTGTAACCTGTGCAAATCCAAAAAGCAATTTTCAAATTATGGTTGATTAATTAAGGGAAAGAAGCTAACCAAGCCAACCTGGCCCAGTGTGAACAAAGTAATCGTGATTAACTTTTGATTCATTCATTACTACCACATCTGCAAAAGACAAGAAATTGCTTCAACAGAGGCTGTCAGACAACATGAAGAAGGATGAAATATCTCAAACAACTATGCAACAAATTTCAATATAAAGACATTTGAAAACATACGAGAAAGATGACTATCTGTCTAGAAAAATGGATGCAATGCCATTTCTAGGCTTTTGCACTCCAGCAAAGCACATTAGGAACTATTATCTGTACATGGAGAAACATAGAACTATTGTTAACTTTCGTAGTAGCTGTCAGCGTAACAAAATGACTCCAGGAGGGAAGAAACAGGAAGGCACAAAAGCACAGAACACCTAAGCCCTCCATTCCCCTAGTAAAGTATTGTTCAACAATAATAAAGAGGCTGGAAAAATGGTTTCCATGGGGGGTTTCAAGGCCACTGCTGGCCAAAAAGAACACAAAGTCCCACCTCACACTTGGCAGAAATGTCTCGATTTTCTCCAATTTCTCCAAGTCTGGTGGGAAAAAAGTGGAACTTTTTCCACACATGACCAAATTAATTTTGAAAGCTTTTTTTCCCCTCTATCAACTCAAGCTTGGTTTGCTGAGCTGAAACATAAAAGCATAAGAAGAGAAATCTCTAATGGAGTGGAATACGTCTTCATTTACGAACTTAATAACCTTTTCTTCACAAAAATAACTACATGAATTGTCTGTGTTAAGAACTAAATGCATAGGATCTATTGCCTTTTGAAGTCTAATTAAGTTCTTAATAATTTATAAAATCTAATTACTAAATTGAACAAATATCTAGCGCTCTCTGAAATAATTAAAGGAGCCTTGGGTATGTCTGGCTCTGGGTTAGTGTTACAGCAGATGAATTGAATCCATTCGCCGTGTAATTTGGGGATAATTACTATTTGAAACGACAACAAAATCAACTTTTTTTCTGTATCATTACTGCAGCTAACGCAAAGGGTTATGCATTTTTTTCTGAGTCACCTAAGAGACTTGATGTTTCTGCCATCATTTTGAATGCAATTGTGCTCCTCCTGCTGGGAAATCGGTTGGTTTTACTCTTCCAGTCCTTTCACTCTCCGCACCGTCACACGAGTAAATGTATTGAATTAAAACGACCCCTTTTTACTCTTTTCCCTCCTTTACTCCAAAAAACGCACACATCGCGTTGCTTTGTGAGACGGCTAAACCTTTGTTCAGGTTGCCACGACAGCCTTTTGTTTTCGGCTGCCATATACCCACACGAACGCAGAGCGAGGTGGAGAGGTTTCACACTCCACTTGTGGACCTATATTTAGCGGCTTTGTCATCCCTCGACAGAGTGAAAAGCAGCAGATGAGAGGCAGCACAGAAAGGTGTCATGATTTAATTCGTTTTCTCTGTGGGAAATGAAACAATCCTTGCAGCAGTCAGCTGCATGCGCAAGACCTCACGTAATAGCTCACACACGCATACACACGCACACAGCCACAAATGAATCAAACAGTGAGGGGGTAGAAGTAAAAGAAATAATAAAATAAAAAATATCTACTCTGATACATTTTATGTGGGATGCTGATTTGTGTTCTGAAATTAGACGCTTCTTCTCCCAGATGATCCCTGAGTGAGCCATGGAAATTACAGAAGCTTTGAAATGAAAATTTAATTAGGAAACTCAGAGATGCATGGGAATATTCTGACATTTAGGTACAAAGTTTGTTCAAACTCCTGCTGAGAGAAAGGTAGGAAGAGATACTGCATTAGCTTATTAAATATGGAAAGTGTCATCTCTATTAGCCTCGCAAAAGTACAGAAATCACCATTCCAGTACTTCTTAAATAATATGGCAGAAAATTAAGAAGGATCTGGTTCTGTGTCTCTGATAAAAGACAGAATGAAAAAAAAAGAAAATAGAGAAGATACTGGCTGATTTTGGTAAGAGAAGGTCATTATTAGCAATGAAATACCAACGTTGGCTGGAAAATTACTCCAAAACAAACATTTAATCAAATTACAAGTCAATAAAGTGCTTAGGGACCATCAAAACGTGGGAGAACGGTAGAGGAAGCGTGATAATGTGGGTCTTTTTTCACAAAATAGATGCTGAATTAAACCCTGCATTTTTTCCACCAAAATTAAGGTTTTTACAGACCACAAACTGTGTTTTAAAGCATATGTAGTAAGTTTGACTACATAAGTCTGATAAAAGCTTTGCATTAAGGTACAGAAAATCCTCGTTTTACGTTACTATGCCTAATTATGCAATAATTATATTCCTGCCTACAGCTGCAGACATGAACAGATTTGGTGAAATATAATCCAGCACTAACAACAGGAGGTGATCCAGCAGAAAATGGAGACGTTTCATTTCTGTACACTCTTGAATCATTTTGTAAGACCATCCAGGACTTTGAGGTAATTTAAGGTAGTTTTATTAATTTTATCATAAGTTGGACCGCAAACATCTATGACTATTACTAAAAAGCACATCTAGTTGCATCAGTTCACTAAACTTGACTACATACAGTAAGCATTTTTGAAAAAAAAAAGTGGCATGAATCCCATATTTGTTGATAAAAAAAAACCCCCGACAATTTTATTGATCAAATAATAGAAACAAATTGACCCCCAAATAAAATCAGGACAAAAAAAAAAAAAGAAAAACAAACAAAAAAAAAAATTAAAACTTGGAACCTCCAAAGACTTACAGATCCCATTTTAACAAAAGCCTATTTTGGTAATTTCATTGAAATATTACAAGCTTAGTTTGCAGTTGAGCATGTAAAAGTTATATATATATATATATATATAAATATAAACACTTTTTTTGACCCAGCAGGTATGAGTGGGTGCACGAAGCATGTTGTTGCAGACAACTCTCCTAAACTACAAAGATTCAAAATGAGCAAAGTAAGGAATAAGAGTCTTGATACTTGGTCTTGAGTCTTGGTACTTAGAGAAGGCAATAAGTAATCTCAAAAACAAGAATAATAAGTCAGCCAAGTGGCCGTTTTCTACACGCTGCTTTTCAGTCCGTGACAGTTTTTCAGTCACGGATGAGTTGCTGTTCATGTTAGCAGCTGGAGAGGCGATTATTTTGAAAGATACGGGTCTGTAGGAGAGCTACAGCTCAGAAAAGACATATGGGAATATACGGTCTGCGGTGCAGCTGAAATGTGAACGAAGAAGCCAGCCTACGTCAGAGTAAAATGTGCAAAGAGACAAAAGGTGACGATTCACACAGCAACAAGCCAATCCATTTGCATTACGAAGTAATTATGTAGGTGATGCTAGATATGAAAGTGTTTGTGATGACTCTCCTGGAGGAAAGAAGTGATCTGATCCCAAGCAGCTTTAAACTTCAGTCTCTCTCAAGCAATTCTCTTAAATAGATGTTTAGTGTGTGGAGAAACGAGGACCTGTCCTTCCCCCACATGTTGCTGCATGTTGACAGTCAGCTGGATGAACAAATGCTACCAGATTTACACATATCAGAGACATTTTGCCACTTAGAAACATTAAAGACATTAGAGGACACTAAAAAACAAGCACAGGATGAATAAAGGTGTAATATCCAGCACAATAAGCACCTGAAAAATACAATTAGTTTCACCAGGTGCTAATTCTACACAACTGGTTTGGGTGCTGGTCATTTCAGCTCTTTCCCATTTTTGAAAGCTTTGCTAGTTTTTTATCTTAATTCTTTGAATACAAAAAGAAGAAAGAAACATTTAAAAATAAATATACATAAAATGTGTATGTTTTGTATTTAAATTTATCCCCCTAATTCTTCAGAAACCCAGCCAGAAAAAACAAACAAATAATTGTGTACAAAGTTCATTTGCGTTTTTCATTTAAACATTCCGGACTTTTCCAAAGATTTCCAATTATCTCAATTCTTCTCACTTTTCAGTTTTTTAACAAACTTTAAGGAACTTTAAGGAAGGAAGGGTGCAAGGAAAGAAACAAGGAAGAGCACACAGAAAGAGGAAAGAAAGCAAAGAGAAGAACAAAGGAGAGAATGACACATGACAGGAAGAAAGGCAGGACAAAATAAAGAGAAGAAGGAAGGAAACAAGGGAATGAAGAAGAACGGGCAAAAGAAGTATCGGACAGAGTGAAGAACTCAACATTTGGACAGTGTGATAGGAAATAAAGACTGAAAAAAAAAAAAGATTTTTGCATCTTTCGTTCTCCAAACTTTCCCAGACATTCATATACTTTAGTGGAAGCCTGTAGGTATAAAATTGTTTGTTTATATGCATGAAATGGAGGAAAAAGTATCAAGAAACATGTGAGTAAGTGGCAGGAATGATGGACTAAATGTTGCCTTCCTGTTTCCAAGAAGGGCAAAACACTTTTGTTATACATTTTCAAAAAAACACCCCCCAAAATCGAGCTTTTTTACCTCTAAAAGTTATTGATGAAAGCTGAGTTTGTTCCTTTCAAGAAAAAGACACAATGAGATGATTTTGCAACCAGTGACAGCTGGCACACAGAGAACACACAGGCGGACAGAGAGCGCAAGAGACGACAGCAATGCCTGATATATCCATTCTGAGGTGGCCAACTTTGCGCTGGAAATCACAGCGAGTTCCTCGCTGCAAAATTTAAAGCCTGCGGCTTCAATTATTCAAGTATTGTTCCTTGAACAATATTTTTCCATCACAGGGGCAATTTAGCCAGGTAGTAAAATCTGGACTTTTTCCGCCTCGTCTGCCGCTGAGAGCACCAAGCTGGGCGTGTGAGGGGAGGAACAGATCCAGCACCACTGGACTCGGGACAGAGACACCTGCTGCCAGAGCACGGAAGGAGAAATCCAGCAGGAAAGAGAAAAAGGCGTGATGATGACCTGCTGGGTCTGGCGAGGAACCCATAATAATTGCTTGCAGTTCTAGTTTTGGTTTGCTTTTGTGCCAAGAAAAACCAAAATCAATGGTTTAGATTTCGGCTGACGTATGAGTGGTGAAGAATAAGAATAAGAATAATAAGAAGAATAAGAATAAGAATAAGAATAAGAAGAATAAGAAGAAGAAGAAGAAGAAGAAGAACCTTCCCTTTCAAAAACAACATGGATTCATCTGTCCAGTTTGCACCTGCAACTTCGTGAACGCATTCAAACGAGACATCACTCATGCCACCGACAAATTCTACCTTTCGAAGTCACCATCTGGGGGATAGCATCCTCGCCTGTGCCCCGAAGACCCCTGTGAGGGAGGAAAGAAAGAGGGATGAGCTCAGGTTCAGCCGTGATGTCAGGAGACACCTCCGCCCCCAGCAGCCAGAGTAGATGAGCCGGAGTGAGCCAAGGTGAGGGCAGAGTCACAAACACAGATCTGTCTTCGTTAGGACAGGGACTGCATCCCTTCATTCATCACTTTCATCTCATTTATCAGGCTCTGCATTTCTCTTACACATTTACTATGTCAGTTTATATAATAATAATAGTAATAATAATAATGATATATCTGGCGCCATTTACTCATTAAGAGGGTTTGTGACTCACTAATACATACATTACTAGTGTGTGCTTAATTAAAGAAGAATTTTCTACTTTTATTTTCGTTTTATATATATATAAAATATTAAAATAAACTGTAATAATTCCACCTACCTAATAGTCTTATAATTACAGTAAAAGCCACTTTAAATGATAGTTTTGCTGAATTAATCGCATTTGAAAGTACTGTTTGAGCAGGTTGCCAGGTCAGGTTACTCAGCCCTCATTAAGCCCATTTTAACCTAATTAGGAATCCATTCAGATCAATTGAAAGCCTTACCTTTCAGAGTGAAGCACACCCCGACAACCTGTTTGAGTGACGGGTTCAGGGTCCAGAGATCTCGACCCCCAGCACCGGTCAGCGCAATTAGAGATGCCCGGAGCCCGTTATCCGTTTTCCGAAGCAGAAACCTATGAAGTCATGATCTGCGGCTGGTTAGTCCCGCTTCACGCGCGTCTTCTAGCAGCCAGGAGCGCGAGGAGATCTCGTGGCAGCTCCCCTGAGCGCGAGGAGCTGGAGACGGACGAGGCGAGGCGCCAGCAGCAGCAGCCCGGCTGCGGAGCGTCACAGCTCGGCATGGCTGCGTCCTCGGTGGAGAGGGGGAGGTTTGACACCCGCTGCCGTCGAGTGGCCCCGGTGGGGCGGGATTAACAGAAACACTCAGGGTAACGACTGTGTCACTTCTGAGTGATCCCAAATTAGCGGAGTAAATTCAAAAATAAAAAATTACAAACGAGGATTTTCTTTATCAATACATTGATGAATATATTTGATGTTTATTTACCTGCTGGTTTTCAAGATGACATTTGACAAAATGTAATTTATCAAAGTGTAATGTTTATTGCTTGTTTCATAGATGGTTTATGACGTGAAACACTTTGAACTACATTGTTGCAGAAACGGAGTTCAGTGAGCCTTGACTGTCTTGGAATATTATATTTTCAAACCAGCCTGACCCAATGTAAAACCATAATTACCCCAATGTTTCATGCTAAATTTGAACAATATTTATTTGGATAGTTGATTTCCCTTGCCACACCCTGCACGACTTCATCCAGACCTGTATAACCTTTATGCCAACATGAAGTAGGCTAATCTTGAAAAGCAAGACATCACACTCCAATATAAATAAACATAGGTGAAGGTAAGAAACAAAGTGCCTGACATCTGTCCATATGAAAAGGGTTCTGAGGTCCTTTCTCAAACGTTTGGACTCCACTGAACCACACTGAGAGCCATGATCCGCAAACGGAGAAAACGTGGATCTTCTTCAGGAAGTACAGTTTGTTACGTCCTTCTGTGAGGAAAATATCTGGTGAGTATTTCGGAAAACGTATTTTACCCACAGTCAGACATGATGGTGGTAGTGAGATGGTCTGGGGATGCATTGCTGTTTCAGGACCTGGACAACGTCACTAAATTAATGAAAACTTGAATCCGATCCAGCAAGTCCATTTGAGTGGCTCAAAAACAAGGATCTTTTGAAAAAGTCTGAATCTGGATTTGATCCAGCTGTGATGGTGAAGTGGGACCTTAAATTGTTGAAATGGAAGGAAACTCTCCAGTGTCGCTTAAGTAAAATAATTATCCAGAATGGAGTAGGTTCAATTTCTCCACAGTGATGCTTGATGGATGGCACAAAAAAAAAAATTGGACTTGGAAAATGCTTTAAAAAAATACTCTGTATTGATACCCTCTTATGGTAATGTATATTACTTAGTCTTTAGGCTGTTCTAGAAATCACTGAATAAGCTGTTTTTGGGTTCATTAGCTTATTTTACTGTTATCTCGGATGTCTGATCCAAAGTAATTGACCCTCTGGATCTTTTATCTGGCTTATTATTCCCCCTCCTGACAGAAGTAGCAGCACCAACAACATTAAATCAGTCAAATCAAATTTTATTTGTATAGCACATTTCAGCAGCAAGGCATTTAAAAAGAACAAAAAAAACCACAAAAGCACAAAGTCATGCAACTGTTAAATTCACAATTGATTATGTTTCAAATACAACTCTATACAGGTGGGTTTTTAGTTTAGATTTAAAGGAATTAAGTGTTTGTCAGTGATGTTAAGAGCTACAGCTCACTTTAGTAGAGCCAGTCAAAACCACACTTGGTTGCTAAATGCTCAAGTCACTCAATCCTGTGCAGCGTTTTCTACTTATTTTAATAACACATAGGTTACTGGCCTATTCACACTGCAGTCCACTCAGAAAATCCCCTGGTATTTCTAAAGGCCAGTCTGCTCCAGAGCTGACGTAGCCCGACAATTCAAATTGTCAATTCAATGTCATGCAAATGTGATATTTTTTATACAAATGGTTTCTAAATCCCTTCTGGCGTGGGAAGGCCTCACGATCATTTAGCAAAGTGCTGCTGAGTCGAGGGATGTCTGGCTTTAAGAGATATATACCCTGGATATCTCACTCAGTGGAAAGTCCATAAGGAAGGGGCAACCTATGTTTTCCTTTTAATGCAAAGGGCAGAAAAAGAACCAAGTCTGCATAAAACAACACGATGCAGGAGTCCTGAAAAGTGTTGAAAAACTATTTTTGCCATTGGGTTTACGTGCAAAGATTTGAACATTTGACAATTAATGTAGCAGAAATGGGCTTTGAGTTAATTCTCTCAGCTTTGTTTTGGAAGTGAACAAAACGGTGAGGTGTTATTGCTGTTCAGTATGCCGCACGCTGTTTATCCAGAGCTCAATTTTAATTATATAATTGACTAGAAAGCCATTTCATGCTCCGGCGTGGGCCATTCCTCCATTATCTCTCCATCGATTAAGCCAATATTGTAAACGGTCTAACGTCTGACATTTGCAATCAGAGGATGTTGCTGTGAATAAACTTCATGCAGTCGTCCTCATTACATAACCCGTAACTTTCTAAATACAGAAAATTAAACAAATATAGCATTAAAAAAAATTAGGGGGCTGCAACAATAAACTGCAAGACCTTACAAATTGGCATTAAATACACTTTTATAAGAAAAACCATGAGTGCAAAACTATACCCTCTTGTACACAGACAAGACAGTTTTAACCTTGGGCAGATGCTAAGGGTGGCAAAAAGGAGAGGCGAGCGAACAAAAGCTCCAGATAAAACAAATATCTGTAACACTTTATTTGACGGGTTGTGAATAAGACCGTCATGACACAAGAAATCATGATCTGACATAAATTTGTTAGAAAAGTATTACTGATTAAACTTTAGCTTTAATAACTTAAAGCTACATAATTTTTTAAAGTTTAATCAGTAAGACTTTTATAACAAACTTATGTCAGATCAGGATTTCTTGGTTAATATCAAGTTGTGATAATGAAGACATTTTGAATAACGTCAACTTTGTATTAAAAGTGTCATGATTTACCAAATGACACTTTATGACAACAGTCATAAATATTCATGAAGACTAACTCATGTTCATGACAGGTGTTATGTCATGTTTATGACGGTGTCATGACTTATTCACAACCCGTCCAATAAAGTGTTACCCAAATATCTATAACTTCTCTGTTGCACTTTGAAGAAATTTATTTGTGTAAATCCTCCTGATGACAAAAGGGCAAATTACACAAGAACCCCCCCAAATGAGGAGAAGCGCCCACACCTCCAAATTGCACACATGGTTGCTGTGTGATGGAGGGAAGTTGTGAGTTCTGTGGGCTGAAAAAAAGGACAAAAAACCCACAGGCTGTGAATTTTATTTTGTTGTTCAAAGAAAACACTTGTCCACAGTAATGTTAATGTGCAAAAATGACCTATTCCTCTGCTTCTGCTGAACAACAAAACATTCTCTCCTGTGTAAAAGCTGCTGAAAAATATTCATGGTGTGACCTTGTTAGAAAGCACTGAACTCTTACCTTAATGTTCAACTGTATTAGCTACTTGAATGTTGTAAAATCAGTTCCAAATACTCCATGGTACATGGACTGCATGTATGCAGTTTAGTTTTTTGAGAATAGTTTGATCGTTGTCTTACAGCCACTCACTCCACACATCACCCAATTTTCTAAGAAATTTTGTGCTCGTCTCGCTGCTAAAGAGGAATCCTGTAATAAGCCCAACTCCTTCACAGAATGGCTGTCAGGAGCAGGAATAGGATTGGTCGACAACATGCAGACTCAAATTCTAAGTAATTAAGATCAGTGTGGATGGGCTTCTGCTTTACCAAATCAAGTCAGAGTAATGTCTTGTCTTTTCCAAAATAAATCATCGAGTGACAGCTCTCATTTACAGGGAAGCTGAATCCGACGGTGGACGTGCAGAAACCTCACATTATATTTACAGAAAAAAAAAGGTAGAATGATGCGAAATGCCTCCGTTTAATGTGAAGCCCATGGTGACATTGTGGTCGGATGGTCAAGAAAATAGCAGGGAGTTACCAATGACCCGAGTACCAAGGATGCATTGAGATGTTAATTGATTTCATGATAAAATAAGGTTTTCCAGATCTGCTATGATGATCTATGCAGGGCAGTGTGAAAGAGGCCTAATGGAGCACTTCAGTCGTAGGTCAGAATTTAAAAAGGGGCAAAAAAAAATAATAATCATCACATTAGCAGCAATACTTGTAATCCTGGTTAACGGCCCTTACAATAAAAGATAGTAGCACTGTCCCCATCTACTTAACTCCAAATAGAGCTCAAACTGCTCATGCAAACAAAGTCCTTCTTGACCATAATAATATAATATAATGAGGAGATTTAGTCTGCATGGCTTCCCTTATTTAAGTATTACCCACATCCTGTTAATGACTCATCCCTGTAGCAGTTCTCTGCCTCTGTCTGGCCGTGGCTAAGCGAAGCTAGTTTTATAGCTTGGGGCTGATGAAGGCAGCGCCAGTGGGGAGCGCTAAGATTACTGCTCAAATTGAATAAAGGAGTCGACACATTACACCAGCTTAGATGATCCGCCCCGCCGCACTGATTAATTTAAAAACCTGGACAACATTACGCACGGCTCACGGAAGAGACACAAACACAAGTCACGGAAACGAGTCACGTTAACCTGGCTTGCCCTCTTTCTCTTTAACACTGTCTGTGCCTTCCCTTCCTGTTCCTTTTTTTCTTCCCTGCTGCACATCACAGCCTTCCAGGGCGGCCTCTCATGACTCGAGTTCATTACAGCCTTGGCAGGGTTCCTCAGATGAAATTAGAAAGACAACAGGAATGACAGTGTAGCAGTAGGAAGTTTAAAAGGGGTGAAAAAAAGAGCAAATGTGCATGTGAGTTTGTTTGTAATACCTTGTGGGGACCTTTTTCCTGACACATGCTACGTTGTGGGGACCGAAGCCTGGTCCCCACAAGGGGAAACACTGTTTTTGGGTCAGGGGTTAGATTTAGGACTAAAGTGTGAATTGAGTTTTGGTTAGGGTTAGGTATGCAATGGGTAGGGTTAGGGCTAGAGTAAGGGTAAGGTTTAGGCCAGGGGTGGGCAATCCTGGTCCTCGAGGGCCGGGGTCCTGCAACTTTTAGACGTCTCCCTGGTCCAACACAGCTGAATCCAACAGCTGAATCACCTCCTAAATGCAATCAAGTTCTCCAGAGTCCTGCTAATGACCTCATTATTTGACTCAGGTGTGTTGAAGTAGAGACACATCTAAAAGTTGCAGGAGACCGGCCCTCGAGGTCTGGAAATGCCCACCCCCTGGTTTAGGCTGTAGAAATGAATGGAAGCCAATGGAAAGTCCTCACAAAGATAGCCACAAAAACATGTGTGCGTGTCCGGTGAGCAAATCTAATCTTCGCTGATTCACGAGCAAGCTTGTCCACATGTATTTGAGATAGGCTTCCTTCTAGCATACGAAGAGACCGAATAGCTTCTGACGGGAAACACAGCTGGAAAGCAACACTGTGGGACAAAGTCACAAGGGCTCTTTTAGCAGGACCAGCCACTGCGGACGGCTCCGCCCGAGTTCATTTTAAGGCGCCCAACAGCTAGTGACACGGCTGCATGCCTCAAAGACCACGATCATGACTTCTCATCCGGTGAGCTCCGTCACTGCCTCGCTGCTGTCTGCGTAGGCGCACAAGTGAGGCTCAGCAGCAGGAGCAGCTGCATATTTCAGCTTCGCTAATAAACCCAACCAAGACAACAAAAATAACTCGCCGACATACGGTTATGTGAAAATGCTGTAGTTTCCTTTGAAGATTTACAGTTTATTTCTCACGTGGCACCCTGTTATTTATTCTGCTCTTTCAAACGAAATGTCTAAATTAACATTTAAGGTGATTTATCTCTTGAAAAAGAAGGGTTTTGAATACATTTAGCCCATTAAACCAAAAGCTATCAACAACACACTTTAAAGGGTTTTTGCTTGTTTTGCTCTCATCATTTCAATGAGATCCAGATCTGGGACTTTCCATTTAATTCTCAGCCAGTCCTTGGTGGGTTTACTGGTAGGTTTGGGGGCCACTCTCACATTGAAAGGGTCCAGATTTATTTCTTTTTCTTTCCAGATGGTCTACCATTTCCTTAAGCACCCTGTGATACGTTGTAGAATACATGATGGTGATCAGGCCAGACCGTCACATCCTGTTCTGTCACAGCTGGTCCTTTAACTGGACACGTTTTCGCCCTTAAAAGTTAAATGTGTTAAGTCTCTTTCTAACTTAATCAAATAAACCCTCTTATAAACAGTGGGGAGCACCTGCTGCTGTGTTATGGAGGCATTTCCAGGTGTTTGGACGTTCCTATTAGCATCTTGCGGTCATTTCAGGTGAACTTGGCGATGTTGTGAATGTTCTCCGCACATAAACTACTCTCCAAATGACGAAAGGGTGATTTCAAGTCATTTTGAGAGCTCTTTTAATCCCTTTCCAGACGATCAAGCTGCAGTCTTAATCAGACTCTTTCAAACTCACAATGGGGTTCACTCTGGCTGTTACCGTCAGAGACTGAATTATTAAGGTTGAAACCTCCTTCAAAATGCTGCGTACACTATTGCTGAGGATTTTGAAAGGGGTTTGTCCTGATGTAACCTGTCTTTGATGTTATGGGGATTTCTTTCCAGGAATTCACATTTTTTGAGTTAAATTTTAAAAAAGGTTTTAATTGTTTGTTTACATTACTTGAATGTCTCAGAAATGAACATTTCTACTCGATATCCACATCCAAATATCATCCAAAAAAGACTAATAAGCAACCGGATGTTATTATTCTGGGACTATTGAGGAAAAATTTATGAGCCACAGTTCAGATCAAGCACTGCAGATATTGTGGAAAAACATGGTTTGCAACCCTGTGTGTAATCAGATATTTCTAAGAAGCCTCATCATTCTTCACAGATGGAAATTTTAAATATTTGTTGTAATATTTTTTTTCTGATGGGATTTTATATAAAACGATAAAGTCGAGTACTTTTAGCTGGCTTTGGACAAGATGGGTAAATCTTTCTTTAAAATGCTGCAAGGCCAGAAAGAGCAGAATCGTCTTTGTTCATTAAAATCGACGGCGGTTTCTACATTTTGGCCCTTGAGGACAAAGCGGCAGTGGTGAGAGACAAAAAACAGAGAGAGCTGCTTTCCTTGAGCTAAAAAAGCTGCCGTTTCATAATTTGCTCCACCATCAAAGCCGCAGTATCTCAGGTCTACGTGGTGTAATGTAGGACAAGTAACCCATGCTTAATATCCTGTAGTCTCCAGAGGATATGACCATGGCCGATCCATCAGGGAGCCACAGCTCAGATCACAATAACCGGAGAGCTAATTAGATCTGTTTGTCATCAGCAAGAAAGCTCATTGGGGCTTTGCTGTACAGCATGTTGCAAGCATATGCCCAGAACCCGTCAAAAGATTTCCACACCGAGTCAGTGGGAAGAAGAGCCGCAGCGTCAACCCCACAGGTACATCTGGCTGCGTTTTTCCAGCACCTTTTATTTTCTGCCTATTTTGCATCGTTATTAGCAGGAGAGACTTTCCCGTGGGCATATTAGTCAGTTGTGTTAACACGCTCTGCTGGGCTCTTGATCAGATTTTAATTACATCCTGTAGAGCAAAGTGCCACTGTCTTTTTCCAGTGTTGGAGATATAAATAAAAATAAATAAATAAAAAAGCTTGGCACAGAAGCTTAGGATTGGCCACCTTGCACAGTTGGTGGTAACAGCACCCCAGTTTTGGCATAGATCACGTCTAGTTTAAGCTCTGTTTAAGCTCATTAGTAGGCTTTTTCTCCATTCTGTGAAAGTCATTTTCTGCCAGCTCAGCAAATCCTCTTTTATGCCTTCAATTTTCTTGGGAAAAAAAATTCCCCTGGTCTATTAAGATTAAGGGACATTACCAAAAACCCTGCAAATTCCCTCTTAATTAAGAAGTTTGGCTCTGAGCTTAATTTAATACTCTTTTTCGTGGTTCTTTAAAAATCTGACTTTTTTCTTTTTACCCCTAACTTCTGAATGTGAGCATAAATGACTGAATGAATCAGAGTGACACATCTTAATCACACAATAGAGAAGATAAAGGTCACTTCAAGGGTGCGCGAGAACAAATGTGCTAATAAGAAAATGTTGCTGTTAATTTGGACGAATTTTCAGTGTTAAATTAATAACATTAGCAATAAATGGCTTCACGACTTTTCCTTTATGTTAAACATTTAAGACGTGTGACTTTGAACAGGTCATTCATTCTAAGAATGTCTGGTTTTGTGTTATAATTATCATTTAACTGGACTGCATGTAATGAGACCAGAGTTTGTTAACATTGTGTTGTACTGGAATGAACTGAATTTAATTTGGACTAGGCTTCGTTCAATGTATTTGGACAAATATTGGACCATGGCAGATGGCAGATTGTCTATGGCAGATGAGGTGAATTGGTGAAATAGTTCAGGTAAGTAAATATATATACGAATATTTAGATTTTTTAAAACATTTTGATTCTTCAAACGTTATTTGCCTTGTTGAAAAAGTCAACATTTGTCTTCTGATTCTTCCTAAAGTGTTAAGCTATTTTAAAAGTGTTCATATCAGGAATAAGTTTATAAGACTATGTTCAATTCTTAACATAAGAGATAAAACGTCTTGAGCCGTCCATTATTTTGTATTATTAATTGATAATTTTGTCAAGTGGCATTTTTATCATTTAAAATAAATGTTAATGTTCTTTTACCTCTCAAAATCTCAAGATTCTTTCAGTTTTAGCAGAACTGTTTTATCAATTTACTTTAAATAGCGGCATTCCTTCAATCGTTTATTCATTTTTTTCCTCCATTATGACAATGCCACATCATGACAGGAGGACACGGCTCCTCAAATTAAAACATCTACATTTCAAGGTACTAAACTGTTGAACAGTTTTTACATTTAAGTTAAAATGCATTAAACTGAGAACCTGAGAGGAAAACAGAAGCTGAAAAGAATTTAATTCATTTTTTTCCAGGCATCATTTTTGTTCCTTTCTCCATTCTGCTACGTCAGCATACAAAACAATCAGTTAAAAGAAAACCCAGCCATCACTCCCAGTCTTCTTTCTTATCAATGCAGTGCATTTAAAACCTGCAACGTCCAGAACTGGAGAGCAGCTGATGTTGACATTTAGTGGCTGAGTCTCTAACAGGACAGAGTCCATGAGCGCAGCTCAGCAAGAGGCGGAGCTCAGACGTCTGTCTCTCAGCTTCAGCTCATGTTCATTCGAGGATCTTATGGTAAGGGAAGAGCGGCAGGCCTTTGATAAAATCTGGTATGTCCATTATGGCGATGGCGCCCTCTATCTTCGAGGAGGCAGGCAGCAAGGTGAGCTTTGACACCTCACCGTACGCAGACTCGCTCACTTCCTCCTCTTCATCTGCTTCTGCTTTTTCCTTCTGTTTCTTCTCACCCTCACTGTCCCCATCATTCTCCTCAGCACCGAATCCCACCACCTTTAGAAAGAAGAAAAAAGGGTTGCAGACGTGTGAGCGGCGCAATGAAAATGTCTCGCCTCCGCATCAAAGCCGGACGTGGCGACGTTGCTTACGTGCACGCTGAGTTTGCGGCTGGTTTCGTCCCGATGTTTTTGGAACCAGGAGAGGAGCTCGTCTCTGCTCATCTGCTTCAGAGCAGCGATCTGAAAAAAGTCAAGAAGTTACTCTCAACTGGCTACATTTAATCCCAAACCAAATTATGTGGGTATTTAATATGCGAATTACAGACATACAACGTATTCATACCCCTGTATAGGTGGACAGCCATATTTTGGTCAAATTACAGTTTTACCAGACGCTTTAAACTTCTCCACAACTTTCTCACAACTTCACAAACACAAATACTGCTCTTGAAAAACAAAAATTTGTAACATGCCTCTTTAGGACACCAGTCACAAAGTGTGATTTGTGTCACTAAACTGCATACATTAACTGTATCTAATCACATTTTCCACATTTATTGATGTTCTCATTGATAAACTGTGGAGAAAATTGTAAAAAATAATCCCAACAAAACACAGTTATTTTAAATGTCAAGGATATATCGAAATTTTTATGACAATACATTTGTGTTGTTGCATCAAATATAATCCAAACAATTAACACTGAAAAAACAAAACAAAATAAGGAAATGTGCAATACTTTAGCACAGGATGAGAAGTATATGTCAATCTTTTTTTTTTATTATTTTTAAATTTTCAAGAGAAAATCATGTTAAATGACAGTAGAAAAGACGATTCCCTGCTAAAACCAAAATAAGGACTCTACAAGTCTTGTCATGGCTCGGAAACGGCAAACAAAGAGTGTTGATGTGAACTTAATAACAATAACCTGCCTAAGAACTGGAAGAAATGGGAGCTGGTTCACTAGGTGGCACCAAAGGTTCAGAAATCCTGAACGGATCAGAATCGGTGGGTGCAGAATGGAGAGATTTTATCAACAGACATGATAATTGTAGATGACAGAGCAGATGAAGACCTCAGAGAAAATAACAGCGTGTTAAAGGATTAGCTTCCTCCTCACCTCCTTGTTGAGCCGGTCAAACACATACTGCTGCGTCAACACCTCTTGCCAGTTCCTGTTCACCTCCTCCCCGAGGTGTGTGTCCTCACACTCTTTCAGCTGCACTAAAGCGGTCACCTGCACAGAGAACACACACCGCACGCTGGTTCCCGCAAACATATTACATCTAGATGAATAAGACGCGCAGCCACCGCGCCACAAAAGTTACTCGAGTCAAACTTTTGGTAACTTTTAACTTCCTGTAGCTTCTTTATGAGCAGCAGAAGCTCCAATAATACACACACACACAGACCTGGGTGCTGAAGGCCTCCTCAGTCAAATCACCGAGCTCCTTGCCATACGAAGCCAAGAACTCCTCAATCTTTAACTCCACCAACTCAGAGCTGGGGGAGAGATGAGAACGGGGAGATATTAGAGGCTGTGGGTTGAATTTGATCCCGTTAGTCATTTATCAGCTCCACTCCCTCCATTTCCAGCGCCACGCAGATAAATTGTAGCTGGGGAATGGGTGAACAGTCAGATATATCATATCCCGGATCCGGGGGAAAGTGGTTAAGATAGATCGGATCTTTAAAGGGTAAAAATTGTGCTGCAGACTCACTTGAATTTAGTCGCCTGTGTTTCCACGGTGATAGAGAAACCCAGAACACCAGAGGTGTTTCTGCAGGTAGGGGAGACATGGTAACTGCAGAGGGAGAAACAAAAGACAGCGGGTAGAATTTGGAGAGAGAAACGGTTTGGGGGGTTGGGGGAAAGTGAAATTCGATTGCTTCAAAGTCTTGCACAAATCCAGGCATGAAAAGTCTTTAAATTTATGAAAAACATCATTCTGGCGTTACAGCAGGACTTAGTAGAGGTATAAACACATTATTGGCTTCTTTTGTATCCAGGAGGAAAACACAAAGAAATGGGATGTGCAGATGCAGACAGATTTGCTGGTTACTTAAGAGCTCCCAAAAGCCAGGCTTCATTTCTTCATAACAAGCCAGAACCTGATGTAAAGGTTCATCCCAATAAAGAAGAATATCCTTGAAAAGATTATTAAATTCAGCAACTGAATAAAAAAAAGAGACTCGTTTATGAAACCTTTTCATCACACACATATACTTTTTTTGTTTTATTTCAGGAAATTTTGATGATTATGACCTAAACATAATGAAATCTCAAAGTCCAATTCTTTACCATTTTGCATTAGATTTTCCCCCCACATATAACCTTTTGAAAAAACGCCGACTTGACAGATGTCCAGCAGTGACAAGTTGTCAAAGTCACAAATGAGTAATGTTAAACATAATAATAAATAGTAATAATAATAATAATAATAATAATAATAATAATAACAGGTTGTTCAAAGAGTTTATTCGATGGAAAGTTCAGTGGAAGGAAAAATTGTAGTAAAAAGGTGCACAAGAAACAAGGATGGACTCGACTTTGAGTGGGTAGCAAATCAATACCATTATTATTTAGCCTAATTCAACCGTTTCTTCTTCTGTAAAAATCCAGCAACTGAATAAAAGCATAATATCTACACTTTTCCAAAAACTTAGTTCCCTTATTAAATATCTATAGTTAACATGTCTTCATTGAGAGCAAAGTGGAACCAAGTCCAACTCCTTGTTTGTGTGAACAAACATGGCGAATAAAATATAATAATATTATACTCCTGTAACCTTTGGACTGCTCAGGAAAAGTGGATGGTAATCATATGCAGATATGAAGTACAAAGATCATATCTTTGTGTGAAATTTTTGTTAAAGATTAACGAAACAATCAGTTGCAACTTATTACAAGGATTATTATATGTTATTTAATTTTTATATATAGTGGAGGAGTTATGTTTTTGTTTGCAGGTAATATTACTGGACAGAAAGAAAAATAGGGAGAACGGCAAATCGGAATTGAAGGTGTTCTTCTGACCAGATGGGCTGCAAATAATGCAAGTGTTTTCAGGCTGCAGGTGAAACTCACCCCAGAGTCTCTTTAGTCCTGAGGAAATCAAAACAGGGCTCCTCCATGTGCATCTGAAAAACAACAACTCAGTCAGTACCAGAGGGGGGCGAGCGCCAGGGCTGATGAGATTAAACACGTACCACCAGCAGCTCCATCAGAGTGTGCTCCCTTAAAGCCTTGGGCCCAGACTGGAAGAAAAGCGCAATAAAAAGATAATGAATGCAAAAAAAAAGAAACAAATCCTGGATGTTTTAGAGAAATTACTGATCCAGGATTCCTGGAGGTTTACCAACTCAAATTTAAGACCTTTTAAGACCACTATGAATAAAGTTTAAGACCTATATCATGACAAAAATGGATGGACAAAAATTGTTCAGGGAGGGACTCAAAACTTCTGTGGACTTTTTGTTGGCAAGCTTTTTTGGATGATAGATGCAAAAACGCTAGCTAAATAGCAGGTATTAGCTGCTTGTCACCGACAACCTTAACTGTCTTGAAACACAGAGTGCAGCGAGTGATGATGTCTGCACACAACTCAAACTTTTTCTTGATGCAAAAGTCCCATTAGAAAAACCCACACTGTATTTAAGGCATTTTTTTTTATTATTAATTTAAGACATTTTAAGGCCTTCATTGTACGAATTTAAGAATTTTTGCTCTGTGATTTGACTTGTTACCTGGTAGTAAACGGTGACCTCAGAGTTGGCATCCCCTTTGTTTAAGGATTTGACTTTGCAGATGTGATGCTTTTGAGGAAGCTCCACCACTCTGAACGTCACTGGCACCTCTGCTGGCAGCTTGGAGAACTGCAGCTTACTGCCAGGAGAATAACAACGGGTAAAAGACGGTCAGCCAGGAAAATGCAGAGCAAGTGAAATAGATAAAGAGGTGAGGCACAGAGAGGCTGCAATCAAATCTATCTGATTTCACGCTATTGGTGTTTTGCTTAGGAGGCCAATTAAGAAGAGCAAAAGCTGAACTTACTCAGTGACGTACTTCAGGAACTGCACCGATTCCTGTGGACGAAACGCAATAAGGAGTAATGATAAGATGGACTCAGCAAAACAAAGACGGAGACGTCCAATACAATTTAAATTCAACTAAAGTGAACATCAGCAGATTCATTTAAGTCAGTCAATACAATACACCAACACAGGCGGTTTCTCTGTGGACTCACAGTACTGCTGACGTTCCCCTGCACCAACCCCTCGACAAACAGCTCGGCCTTGAAGCTCCGGCTGAACTCCAGCAGCTCTTTGCAGGTCAGACCGGCTGTCAGAGCCTGGTACTTCTCCACCATGGACCAGCGAGAGTGCTCCAAGATCAGCAAACGCACATCCCTGGGAGGAGCAGAGAGGAAGCACTGGCGAGTCAGAGAATTTAAAAGGGTCTGACAGATGTGGAGGGCTTTCCTATTCAGGGCTGTCACACGTTTCACCACTAGAAGGCAACGCAGACTTTGCAATGATTCATATGGGGGGCGAAACAGGGGGAACTGAGGGTACATAACGTACTTGCAGAGTTTCTCGGGTTTAATGAGGATGTTGAAGTAGGTTTTTTTCAGCTGCTCGGCAAACATGCTGAAGACATCATCGGAGGCAGAAAAATCAGCCAAGTGGTCGACAATCAGGTGAAATAGTAACTGCAGAGAGACACGTGGTCAGAGAGAGTGAGGCTGAGAGATTCTCCCACAATCCATCTGGGTTCTCAGGGATGCACACTGTACAAACTGTAATGTTTTTACTGGGTTTGAAAGTGAAATTTAGTAGGGATGAGCATTTATCATGATACATTTCATGTTATAATAAGGGTTTGATTCATTGTTGTTGTGATAAATTCCAATTAACGTTTTAGAAAAATGTCTATATTGTCGGGATTGCCATTATTTGTTCAATGAGAGGATCAATAAATACCAATACATTTGGAATCATTGTTAAATGCAGTAACTGTGTGCATTTTATTGATACAAATCACACTTTTTTATGTGACTGGTGTCCTAAAGAAGCACATTACAAACCAGAATGTGCTTCAAGACCAGTATTTGTGTTTCTGGGGGTTATTACTGCGTCATGCAGTCACAGTCAAACAGTTACCTAAAAAAGTCAAACAGATTGTATCGTCACTTTTATTGTGATCACAATCGTACCACAAAATATCACGATAAAATCACCCACCCCTAATTTTAAGTAAAACACCAACACAAAGCAACACATATTTGAAAAATAATACCTTGTTTTTTTTTTTTTTTAAAGTTTTACAAATACAAATCTGAAACATGTGACAAGCATCTCACATGTTTGTGACATGCCTCTTTACTCTGATGCCTCTAAATGAAGTCCAGTGCAACAATCAGCCTGAAGGGGTCACTTGGTTATTAGTAAATGGTGACCCAACCTTAAAGGGAATCCATTAATTAGAGATTCAGAAAAGAGGCCTATGGTAACTTTGGAGGAGCTGCAAGGATCCACAGCTCAGGTGGAAGTATCCGTTGATGTGACTTACTGAAGGGTTTCAAGAAGAAAAACATTTTAAGAGTTCTGTGGGAACTTGTGGAATAAAATGCTTCAGTCCTATGAGATCAAAATTTAACTTTTTGGTGGTGGCAGCATGATGCTGTGTGGATGTTATCCTTCAGCAGGGACAGGGGAGTTGATGGGAACTTTTGGGAAGAAGGACAGAGCCTGGTAGAGGCTAAAAAAACGACTTGAAAGAATGTGAGTTCTGGTTTTAGAAAAGTCTAGTCAAAGTCAAAAATTGAGTGAAACTGGAAATCTGTAGCTAAACTTAAAAACTGCTGTTTATTGATGCCTTTTGACCGATCGGTGAATGTTAGTGCTTTATCAAAAGGCATTTCAGGCTCTAAATGTGCAAAGCTGGCAGATATGCTCCAACAGAGTTAAAATTGTTTCTTCGCCGCCTCAGGGGAGCTCAACAAAAAGGCGCACCGCACTTATATTTCTTTTTTTAACCTTCATCTTAAAAAGTACATTGAAGTTTGTGCCGTGTACTGATGGATGAGTTCACTCACAGGCAGTTTGTGGTTGAATCCCTTAACTTTGATGATCAGGCCGTGCTCGCCCGCCACCAGCTTGTGATCCAGCTGTGCCACTTCAGCCTCGTAGGCCGGCTCAGCCAAGTTGTGACCAAGGATGTTGACCATCAGATCAAACAAGACTATGCTGGATGTCGACAGGATGAAGAAAGGGAGAAAATTTTAAAAAAACCCATATGTATCAAAAGGTGAAAAAAATCTGAACAAGAAAGAAAAAAAGATAAGTATAAAGCAAGGGTAAGAATAAAGCTTTAGGAAGGAAAAGACCAGGAGGATAAACAAAACTGAATCTGTGGAGGGGTTAAAGTAAATATTAAGAGTGACTAGAGGCTGACAGGTGATAAAGTAGGTTAAAGCAGGATTCATATGTTACTGTTCCAAACTCATATCTGAGCCTGAACTTACTTCTTTGCGGACTGTTGGATTATGGGGGAGATTAGGTGGAATCTGATGTAGGCTGCAAGAGAGAGGGTAAACAAGTCTCAGCACGCCTCTGCCGATATTAAATGTATCTATGGAAACATCTCGCATGATGCCACAAAAAGAAACAGTGCAGGTTTGCACACACCTTTGGGGATTTTGAATTTGTTGTCCTTCTTGTACCAGAGGCAGCCCTCATCGCTGGTGGCTATCCGGACGGGGAAGTCTGTGTCCGGGCAGTCAGAGGGCTTCAAGTTGAAGTCGGTGGCTAAATAAAGGCACACAACAGAAAGTTCATCCACCTTCCCACTCAGAACCAACTCAAATCATGAGTAAGGTGAGTTGAGCAAATCAAGGAAAGTTGAGCAAAATGAGGAAAAACTGGAGGGAAATTTCAGTCCCTCCAGTGACTGAAATTTTGACCCAGTATTAGAAGCAGGCTACTGAGAGATCTTCATGTTTTGGTAAACAAAATAAATCAGGTTGACATCTTGTCCTCTGCTCGGTCAGTGCAGTCTCTCAAATTAAGCGAATGTGTGAAAAACCTTTGTGTGTGTGTTTTATCAGTTGATTTTAGGCTTGCGTAGCACCTGAGCTGCTTTTATTACCACACGCCGAGAGTAAAAATCAGGTGAGCTTCACCACCAGCAGCTTTCATGTTGAGTCTAAGGAGGTAAAGTACCACTCTTACCTGTCAAAGAGTGGTGACAGCATGTGGTGCAAATTTTCAAATGCAATGAAGTCCCTCTGGCCCCAAAGGGAGCTGCTGGAAATCTTTGACTAACGCAGCGTAAACTAGCACCACCTGGGTCTCAATATTGAAACTTTTGTTGAAAGTAACTCTCAGTATGCCTGTGTTTGTATGAGATCCTTAGCGTGGTTATGCATTCAGTGTGTCAGAGTTAAGAAAATGTGATGTACAGGGCAAAGAAAGAGTTTTTGCCCCAATTTCACCCATTGGAAGTCCCACTAAAATCTTTTATTTCATGCTAATTCTGTCATAGAAGATAAGAGGAAAAAAATCTATTCCAAATCAGAAAAAATACTGAATTAAACAACTCTGCAAAGTTAATTTGGGAAATGTCTGCCTCCTTCCGGAGATCCAGGTTGTTTAGGGAGAATGATTTTTACAGGTATGAAGCACCTAAATAAAAAGAAATCAAAACAAAGTTAAGGAAATGTTAAACAATAATACAAATTTCGATTTCTCCACCCCATCTTCCCCAGAATTTGCTAAGTTTGGGTCCTTGAAAGTTTCTCCTCCTCTACAGGGCTCTGGACCTAAAAATCATTCAGACATTCAGGGTGATAAGTCCAATCACATCTAACAGCAGGGCAAATTTTTACCTTCCTCTGCCTTTAACAAAGGACTCACATCAATCCACCATTCAAATACAGAACAATCAAACAACTTCACAGCAAAGAGCTCCAAAAAAAAAAAAAGGAAAGCGAAATAAACAAACTTACTGCGTCTACCAAATAGCTACAAAGATCAATTGTTCTGCTTTGGGAGCTCACAACTTTTAGCTTGAATTCCAACTCTTCTAACAATTGAGTCACACATGAAAAAGCCTCCTGACAAACTGCAGTAATGACTGTATTTACTGGATGGGTGAATAAAGAGCAAAAGCACAATCTTGTTTACTCCTGACCCTTTGCTATGTAGCACGCAACTGGGCACTTTTTCACTCTGTTAGGTTTAGAGGCGCTTATTTACCCACCAATAAACTCGTTCTCTGCAGGAAGGTGGAGGTCACTGTTTGGCTCCATGTTTCCACTCCATCGCTCCATCCACTTCTTCTCAATGTCTGCATAGAGTTCACACACTCATCAGCCAGCAAGAAAACGTCGCCGTAAATGCATAAAACTAATCTATTTAATAGCTTTATAGTAGCAAACCTGAGGCCTTAACGCCTACTTCTGTACACTTTTTAATTAAAATGTTCTGACTTCGTTGCGCTGGCTTTTCCCACCACTATATGGGCTACAGGTCACACTGAGTAGCATCATAGTTCGTTTTTATTTCCTTCAGCTTCACTATTAAAACGTAACAAACAACACACACACACACATACACGCACACATACCCTCCACGCTGTATTGTGTGCCAAACCACTTCTCCCGCAGGGGACACTGGCCTTCGTGTTCTGGTGACAGCAGCATCAGGTTAGCGTTCTCTGGGGTTAGCAGAGAAAGAGCTGCACCGATCACCTGAACACACAAAGAAAACAAGCTCAGTTTGTAGCACATGTCACAGCAGTTCTCTAAACTATTTAT
The DNA here is from genome assembly GCA_903066825.1 of Alfaro cultratus. NCBI lineage: Eukaryota > Metazoa > Chordata > Actinopteri > Cyprinodontiformes > Poeciliidae > Alfaro > Alfaro cultratus. Next base: position 134,485 of record CAEFZX010018508.1, on the reverse strand, counting down.
TTTCAGTGTTCCGCAAAAAAAAAGAAAAGAAAATGTACCTCATACCCTCTTGAACTTTGAAACACTGCCAGGTAACATCTATCTACACTGACGGGTCAGGCATGAACATTTATTAGATGAAAGGAGAAAAACAACAACCAAGACGTCTACTGTGACTCTGGATGAGCAGAAAAGATTAAAAGTACAGGGAGAATATGTTGGGAGGGTTAACTGGATTAATCATGATAAGAATGATAATTGAAATAAACATCAACTAATTTAGTAATCGATTAATTGTTAATGGGAGTATAAAGACTCAAACACAGGCTACTTGCTGAAAGAGAACACTCAGGGCAGTAATTAAGCTAAAACTGTACAAAAGATGTATACAATTTGCAATTAATGTTAAAAAAACTAAATCTGTAAATGACATAGCTTTAGCTTCATATGGTTCAAATTCTGTAAAAAAAAAGAAAAAAAACTTACATTAAGCACCTTTTGCTGTCCAGTTATTAATTGAAAAAAATATTGATCTATAGCTATAGCTCTATACTGTATTGATGTCAATTCAAGCAGAATGTTAGAAGTATTTTTTAACTGCAGATTCACCCTTTGCTAAAAATGAGCTCGCTTACACAAAAGGAATACTATGTTATTGAATTTTAGTCAAAAAATTATTTTTATTAAAAAAAAACTGAATTATTTGGGCTTTGTACATATTTCTGATACTGTATAAAAAGGGTTAAGTGGTTAAATACAAAATCTGAGTTTGATCATTTTTTAAAAATCCGATTAATCATCAGAATGATCAATAATATAATCCATTACTAAAAAATGGATTATAGTTGTACTTCACAAATTCAGCCTTTAAAGCAGAGTGTCAAAAAGAAAGCCGGTGATAGAACGGCATCTGAACGCCTGTTTGACATTTATGTAGAGAACACAACCAAACATGTTGAAGAGGTCAGATGAAACCAAAACATTCCTATCTGACTGGAAAAACCACCATTTTACAGCACCTTTAACACACCATCCAATGTGACACACAGTAGTGGCAGCATCATGCTGTGGTGATACTTTTTGTTCAGCAGGGACGGGTAATTATTATATTTCAAGCAGATCAATAATACAAATTTTATAGACAGAGCTACTAATAAATGGCTTATATAATAAAACATTGGCGTAGTAAGTGTGGCCTAGTCAAAGCCCAGACAACCAACAAAACTTAAATAATTGCTGTTTTTACTCAATGTTTCCAGATATGGCAAGCTGGCAGAGACGTCAGTGAGAGGTGGTTCTATAAAATACCGACTCGGGGTGGAGCTGAATGCAAATGTGTGTCACACTTTTCAGATTTATTTGCACAATAGAGTGAAACGCTTTGAAGTTTGGTTCTGTAATTTGACAAAACGTAAAAAAAAAATAAAAAAAAAAACCTAAAGGAGAATGAATCCTTTCTACAAGGCAGCGACTGTGAGAAGCATTCTGCATGTCACAGTGACTGAGGCTGCAGACAAAATGAAGAGCCAGAATTAGATCGTAGCTCCCATCCATAACAGAAGACAGGTGCACAACGCCAAAAGCTTGTTTCTGATATAGAAAGATATAAGCTGCAAATTCATTATTGTACAAAACTCTGACTTTTTTACATCTGCGTGACCCGTTTCATTAACACCTTTATCTAAAAATAGAAATGCTGCTTTTCAGAATATAAATCCCAGAACGAATGAGCTACTTACTTCAGGGTTGTACTCAAACATAAGATGATCTCCTGTCAGGAAGTCCTCCTTAGGGAACAACTGCATGCATTCACAAATGTCCTCTACGTTCTCTATGGGGTCAATCTGACAAGAAGGAAAGCAAGCAGGGTGTTTCTTTTCTCCCCTCATACAACACAATATTTCTAGGCTCAGCTATTTGTCTTAATATCCTTACCTGTTCTTGGTAGTGAAACTCATTTGCTTCTATCCTCTGGATCTCCTCGTATATTCTGACGGCATCAAGAAATAATCAAAGCTCTAACTTTTATTCGCCCGAAAGAAAACCTCAGACATCACAACATGAGCCTCATGTGAACAGGTTAAAACAAACACACACGAGCAGTCAGCAAAGCAAACACATTAAATACTGCTGCTAAGTCGTAAAATGGAGAAAATACATTTTTAGATCCACCAAAAAAAAAAAAAGTTTTAAAATTTGTTTTACATAAAAAGAGGACATTTTTGTTGCTAAATCTACCTCGTGTCAGTATGTGAATCTGAGTGTGATGGTACCTTTGTTGTGGTCCGAGTTTCAGCAGCATCTTCAGATACTGGAACACCAGATCAGTGACCTGTAAAAAACACAGACAAGGATATCAGAGATTAAATAAATGGTTCAGGCTTTTTAAAGAGAGGCTCTGTTAAAAGAATACATTTATATCCTATTAGCAACAGACAACCCTCTTGGTTAGAAATAACAATGAATTAATCAGCTTATTTGCCTGTTAGTTGTACGATAAATAAGAAACAGTAAGACAGTAATCATTTCCTATAAAAAAATAAGTTTCAAAGAGCATTATGATAAAAGTTGCTTTTGAAAGAGAAACTGACATTTTCTGACATTGCAAACGTAGAACTACAGATTGCTAATATTACTGGTAAGTAATTTTTGTGTAAAAATGATATAATTTCACCTCACGTAACCTTATTGGGATGAAAGCGAGGTTGCTAATTTGAAAACTAAAAACAAAGGAAACTTCAAGAACAGTGTAAGAGAGCGGTGGATCACCATCTTTTGATCAAAAGGATGGTGATCCAAACCTCTGCTTTTCGAAATATGAAAACAGTCTAAGGAAAGTATTAATTTCCCTTCCAACATATTTAATTCTTTCTCCAAACTGATCTGAAAATAAATGTTATTCAGAAGGTCTTCTGCCAACTCACTTAACTCATCATCAAGACTGATTTTAACCATTTTGTTCACGTCGACAAATATGCACAACGTATAAAATAGAACAAGTCTATCTTTTTATTACAAACATAAAAGGCTCACTCTGGGGATATGGTTATTCTACCAGATCCATCGCGGCAAATTTAACTAAATATTTAAGGAAAAATGTATGTTTTTTCTTTGTTTTCAACTGCTAAAAAGGTTGTAACTATTTATTGTCACATAGATGAAAATTATGAATGTTTTTTGATATAATGGCTTTGAGTAGCTTTGAAGGTTTTTGTTTTTTTCCCCCCAACATTTATTTAGATTTTTATAAGCTGCTTGTTTAATAAACTTTTATTGACTGGTTTTTAATCCAAAACTTTGTCATAAAACACATACACACAGTAGTTTTAGTTGTTGAACATAGTTCATAAATAAAGTTCCTAACATACAAATTGATCCTAAATGGACCAGAACCTCCCTCAAATATTTGAGTATTTTTAAAGGTGATTAAGACTCAGCTTCTCTTCTCTTTGACTAACATTATGACAACAAATATCACAGAAGGAATATGACTTATGCGCTGGGATATTAATGTGATTTAGTCGGGGATGCTTCATACCCAAGAAAAAAAAATTAAATTACCGTCTAACATGGAAAATATTTATAGGTCTACTTAATTTAACTTATTTTATAGGACTGCTCTGGCTTTGTGTCTTAAAAACAGAGATGGACACCATTTATTTGTCAGTTTGCTAAGCATGCAGCGATTGCCAGCGGCTGATTGGCTGAACTATCTTTACGACCGAGAACCCTTCAGTCTCTCTAATTAACACATTATGTCTTGTTTACACAGAGGTTATGTACCAGACTTTTTCTTGGCCAACACCAGTTGCCAGGCAACAAGCAGAGAAATACAGAAAGGTCACTGGCATTGACCTTGTTGCAAAAATGGAGAATGTGAATGACAGGAAAGATCTACAGTGAAATGGCTTCATAATAGTGACTAAACCATAAAAATTCAGATAATATATACATATATATTTTGCTTTTTTTTTTTTTAACAAAGCAAACTCTAAGAAAGCTGAAGAATTCAAATTCAAGTATTACCACAGCAGCTCTTACATTGATCAGATTTAACTCAACATGTACGTTTTTTGTGTCTTAAAAATTCCTTAATATTTATATTAATATCTGCATTTCAGACTTACAACACTCTGCAGTAAAGTAGGATGATGACTTTTTAGGATTATAAAAGGTAATAGTTTATATAAAGAGTTGTCTAGAAACAGAGCAAAGGAAAAAACATTTTAAAATAGAAAAAGTAGCCATGACGATCTGCCACAGGATGTTTTTGCAAAATAGTAAAGATAATTGTGTATTTTTATGCGCTTGACATCCTTCAACCTCTCTCTCCGATATGTTACTGTTAACAACCTCAGACAGAGGTCTTCATTACATTTTGCACAATTAAAAGACGGACTCCTTTGTAACAGTCTGAATCTCTGGACAGGCACTGATGGTTTTTGATTCAGATATTAAAACAATTTCAAAACCGCTTAATTGCTCCATTACATTTTTCTGTTTGAATAGTTTAATGTCTTTTAATAAACTGACACAGAGGGCAAGAATTACTCGTTTTCTTCATATTTTCTCTCATCTGCAGACCAGAGTAATGTGGTGCTGTCCCACAGATATCCACGGCTGTGCGATACCAGTTAACCAGCTCCAATTAAATACCTATTATCTCCCAATACATTCAAGGTAAACTCATTGACACTAATGTTGGCAGATATTAGTTTACACTACAGTTTTTATCAGTCACTATGGTGCATTTCTCTAAACAATTCATACAAAAAGCTAAACAACACTGATTACATGCAAAAATCCAGTTTCTTATATAATATCAAAAAAGTAAATATCTGCCTCAATGATCAAGCCAATGTCTCAGAATGACAAGTACTTGTTTCATTGTGTTCGGAAAGGACAGTCAAATTGCTTAGTCATGTTGTCAATATAACAGTTTTACTCTGGAGGGATGTTCTGTTGGAAACTAAAGTTTTGATAAGTATTGTAAATTATAATAGTGGGGAATCAATGGCAAAAGACTGGACATCTACGATTTTCCTGTACTTTGCTGAAAGACCATGTCACTGTGCTATAAAGAAAAACACAGCAATGCAGAGCATGAAGGAAGAAAAAGTAGACATGTGAACACAGGACAATTTCCTTATGGAAAACTACAAACATTGTGCAGGAATTAACAGTCCAGTCTTCCTATAGTTTCCATCTCCGTGCTGCAAAAAACTCCTCCATGGGGTTGAGGAATGAGGAGCAGGATGAGAGGAACTCCATCAGAATCTTGTTGCTGGCTCCAAACCGTACCCTGATGATGTTTGAGTGATGGAAACGGGCATTATGTCCTCAGCCTCTTCCTCCCAACTCCTCATTCTCCTACTCTTCTTGTACTCTCTATTGACCTCGTCCAAATCTTTGTTCTTCCATTGTCAGAAATGTAACATTGTGTTTTTCTCCCGCTATATATATATATATACCTGCCAGTTGATGGTTCATGAGATGCCATCTCAGAAAACTGGTTGATGTTATGTTTCACACATTTCTCTGTGTTGGAGAAACTCAAGATTCACCTGAGAGCAATTTACCAGTTCAGGACAGATTAATAAAAAAAAAAGAGGTCTATGCTTAAATATTAAATATTAAGACTAATACAATGAAATTATGCTTATATGTTGTGCAGGTTCCGACTATTCAAAGAAGACTCGTATAATATACTTTGATCAACATGACAAAAGCAATTGACATAGGAAAAGCAGATAATTGTAGATAATCACTTGCATTGATGTACACAAGCATTTGCAAACTGCTCAAAGGCATGAAAATGTCCCTTTATATGTTCACAAGTGGGAATGATTTGAAGATTGAAGAAGTAGTTTTGAAAATTTTAATTCTGTTCTGATAAATACACCACAGCGACTGAGAAAAACTATAACAATGAATTCCTGCGGAGGTTTAAAAAACATCTAGCTGCAGGAAGTTACACAGTGACACCTTGGGCAAGATGGTGTGTACAAAAATGATATTAGGATCTTCAGGATTTCAAATTTCAATTATTTTGGGAGTTTTTCCTTTGTGATCAGCAGGGTATGAGTGGCCAGAGGTCCTGTAGACCACTATAACCTGGTGTGAAGAGAGCCTTAGAGATTGTGTGGAACAGAACATTCTGTTTTGTGCAAATTTTACAGGGTTTAGGTGGAGAGTAAGATGGCAATTTTGTCAACCTTTCAAAAAAAAAAAAAAAAAAATAAATAAATAAAATTTTAATTTTGTTTTTCTTCTACAGATGCCTATTTGTGTTCTGAGTGATGCTTTCACACTTCTGATTTATGGTGTTTTAATATGTTTTAACTAAACCGTAAAGTCATTTAATCTTGTAGTTCAACCATAAGGTAAAACTGCTAAAATGAAGCCATCAAACCAATTCAGCCTTGCAGCTGGAGGCACTTTTCTGAACTGCACTGAGACCTTTTGTTGCCAACATCGGTTTCATTTGGAGCTCACATACTGGATGACGTACAAGAGGAAAAGCAAAGCAGACTGCATGTCAGGCACACATTACTGCAGCAGAACACTGACATTTTCATGTAATGACTGGAAGCTGTTTTGGCATCCACCTTCTACCCAACATCAAAAAGGCACATTTAAAAAATATACCAGATATTCTAAGGAGTAATACCAAGATGCTGAAAAAAAGTATACTGTTATGCTTTACATTTACCAACAGCAAACTTCAATGTATTTTTTAGTGTTTTATACAACATATTACAATAAGATAGGGTGTGTTTTTTTAAGTACATTCTATTTTACAAATCCAAAAGTGAAAAGGGTGGCATGTATTCGAATTCAACACCCATGAGTCAACTTTTTTCTTCAGCTATAATTGCAGCTGCAAGTCTTGTGGGGTTGGTCTCAATCAGCTTTATACATCTACAGATTAAAATTGTTGCCTACGCTTCTTTCTAAAACAAGTTCAATCTCAGTCAGATTTGGTTAGGGAGACTCTGTAAACATAAATGTTCAAGCCTTACCAAATACTTTCAGTTTTATACAGACCTGAACATTGACTGGGCCATTCTAAGAATTATCCCGTTGCAGTTCTGACTGCATGTTTAGGGTTGTTGTCCTGCTGGAAGGTAAACCTCCAAGTCACTAAACAGAGCACTGTAAGATGTTCAAAGTTTGTGGTATTGATTTTTGTTTGTTTTTTTAACTGATTTGCAACTATCTGACCCATTTGTTTGTTTACTTTTGTTCTCGATCAAGCCTATGAAGTCTCTAGCTGACCTTATGCTCCGATTGAACTGGATTTTATTCACAGGATTCAGAATGACGGGGCAAAACAGAAATGCAGAGAATACTCCCACTACAAATGATCACTGTTTGCTACTTTCTGTTGGACTATCACATAAAATTTTTATAAAATACATGCAGTTTGTGGTTGCAACAATACAAAATCTGAGAAGTTTAGGCGCTGTAAATAATAAAAGAGCTTCAGTGAGGCTGCACAGTTTGGAGGAGTCGTCTTTTGTGCAAAAGACCAAGTTCTTTTGCAAAAAATCCAGAACACGACTCATTCAAAGTAAGAAAGTAAATGTTTCCAAGGTTATTTTATCCTTTCCACGGAAGCTATTGTTGCAAGTTTGCAGCCTGATACATTTTTCAATTAAGTAGGAAAGGGAGGCAAACAGCCATCTCGCTTAACAATCCTCCACTGTGACTGAGGTTAACAAGTTAGTTGTCATAGCAACTGACAATGCACACAGTTTCCGCAAGAATACCTTTGGAAACAAGCCTGCAGGGCCATGTTTCAGCCTCTCATTGGTTTAAATATGAAGGTCTAAATATGGGTGTCATAGAAACAAACCTGATGATCAGACAACAAAAGCAAATAACTGAAGAAAAATGTTTTATACCCTTACAATCCTTATTAATAAAAAGTGTGGCAATGGCCAGTTTTCTTTACCTCGTAGAAGTTTTGGAAGCCTTCATCCGTGAGGGTGATGGAGACTGAGAAGATGGAGTAGGTGGTGTTTTGGTCAAAGCCGGTTTCACTGTTTCCCCCATACAAAGCCAGCGCCCAGCACCTACAGAGAGACACACACAATGTAGGGCACACACTCACACAGCCAGGCTGCAAACAGGAATCCGACAGCAATCAAATTAAGTGCTGAAATGTGTGCGCGGGGTGTTAAGTGACAGAAATATCACTTCACATTTCCTGGCTGCCTTCCTGGAGGAGCGGTGAGGAGACTTGGAAAAATTATTTTTAAAAAACATCTAGAAATTTAGGCGGTTGATGTGTCACCCTATTATGTGTTCGTCCTTCCTATGTGGAAGGGTTTTATTAGCAGTGAAAAATGGGGAAAACAACTTCTGCACTTAAAAAAAAAGAAAACTTGGTTATTGTTCAAGTGCAGCTCGAAGAGACGATGACCCCAACATTTCAAAAAGCTGGAAACGGAATAAAGTACAAAGAAAAAAAATAAAATAACGGCTTTACTTTCAAAGACACTTTGTTTTTTCTGGCAGTGAACAAAACTGTCAAACACATTGTAGGACCAAGTTACAAAGGAGGGACTCTGAAAATCAGAATTCAGTTTAATCCAACTCAAAAAGGGGAACTCGTGTATGGTAAGGATTTATTAAGCACATAATTCCTACTAGTATTTACTGGTAGGAATTTTGATAATTACAACCCATAGCTATCATTATTACCAAAGAAAAAGGTCATGTTGGAGGTGCAGTTTCATCCAAAACAATCAGGATTATGGACACTCTCAATAAGATCCTGATTGAGAGTGGATCCACTCTCATGAGGATGAGGATCCACATGAAGGATCCACACTCTCATGTGGATCCACAAGACTTTGTGTCCATTGTCCATTGTTGAACAAGCTGGCTGTTCAAACAGCCGATTTATGCTCATCAATGGAAAGTTGAGTGGAAGAAAAAGAAAAAGTGTCATCTGCTGATGTCAGAAAATTTCAGAGCACTTCCTACTTCCCTTATTATAGAGCTGCTGATTTCATTTTCCAGTAGCACTTGGCAGATGCTCACACTGGCAAAACATACAAAACCCTGACGTAATGCCTGGGATGTGACTGCGGGGAACTGAGGAAGATGACAGACTTTCAGAACCAAGAGAGCAGATGAGCTGAAGGTCGGTGTCAAAGGAAACCGTGCAACCATTACAACTCAGAAGATTAATTTATGATTAAGCAATTTTTTTTTTTTTTAGAAGTCGCATTTCCTAATTATCAAAATGAAGAAATTTTTTCAGTATTTTAAATATTTATTTCAAGCCAGGACTAAAAAGCAGAAAGGAAGCTGACACCGTCTCTTCCCATGGAGCATAAAGGCCAAGCATCATATCCTCAACTCCAACGTCTTTGTCCGGCAGTCAGACAGAAATTTAAAGAGAAGCAAAAGCAAATGAGGTGGATTATCAGTGCTTGGCAACAACTGATGGAGTCATCCAGGACAAGTTAGTGTGGATTACTGTCTCTGCTGCTCGTGTTGTTTAGCTGTTAGCATGTCATGACTTTAGTCAGAGGGCTCATCAGATTCACTGCATGACTGAGATCCTTCCTGCCCATCACCATCCACCACTCTTTGAAGTTGATTGGATGATACTACAAAATTTAATTTTCTTTCGAGATACATAAAGTCTTTTTGACTTGAAGTGAAACATACCCTTTGGATAATGACTCAACATAATGAGTTTCACTTTTTGAACTGAATGCTTGAAATAAATGAACTTTTCCTTGATCTCCGAATTTATTGAGATGAATTACCGTTTCCCCGTTTCCGCTCAAGGGGACAACATCTGCCCAATTTCAAAACCCCCCTCTTGGCTTTTCATTTAAATTCAGCCGCTCTTCTGTATCAGTGGGTTTGCTCTGACAAGAAACTCGGAGCGAGTGCGCTCCAAAATTCACTGCCACCATTTATCAACAAGTGAACTGCGCACACAGAGTAAACAGGAATATTTTATCAAGGAGCTTTCCAAGTGGTGCAGATGGCAAGGGGAGCATTGGAAAGGGCTCTCGGCATTGTGGGACTTCACCAGGTTTGGCAAATCACTCTGCCGCTTAGCAACGAGAAGCTGAAATGCTCTCGCGCAGCCACATCCTAGGATGAAAACGCATGAATCACGCTGTCAAGTGCGACCGTGCCGACGCGTATGGTTTTGAAGATCGGGCTCAAACGCTCGGAGCTCACTGGGAGCAAGAAGGGATCGCATACACCCGGCAAATTGAGGAGGTTTTAATTGCGATCTGGAGTGCCCTCGAAGCACAAAAACAAACAGACCAAAGCAATAACACTCACTTCTTCCTCAGCACAGAAAGTATGCTTCCTGCGCCCTCATGACCAACCAGCCATGAGATGTAGTGGAGAGGCTTCACTCTGAAAAGAAGAACAAGAGAACATCAAAATGAGAAGGAAAGAAAGAAAGAAAGAAAGAAAGAAAGAAAGAAACACTGATGCAATCTGTCTACAATCAGGGCAACACATGGCCTGTTTGGGTTGGTCTAATTCTGTGTTTACATGAAGAGGCACATCGTGAGGAAAAAATAAAAATAAAATACAAGATACAGGTTTGATGCAATTTCTCTAAAACGAGGTGAAAGCTTTGTCAGTCATGAACTGTGACTCACCTGTAGTGTTTCTCCTGAGGGGGAAGAGCCCAGGAGATGGTCAAGGCGTGGACTTTCCTAACGGGAACGACTGCGAAGGGGAAACAGGACGTAAGACTGAGCGGGTTAACGGCTCGGCGGTTCGCATATGTTCGCAAGCCATCATTAAGTCAGCCGTCAGCCTGTTTTAACAATTTCGCAAGTCGTCAACACTTATTTATAGGCTGAGCTGGAGCCTGCCAGATGTGTGCAGACGTCGGCAGCCGAGCGGATCCGTACCTCTGTAGAGCTTGCAGAAGGCTGGGGTGTCAAAAGGATCCGGCAAATTAGAGAAATCTGGCTTCGGCAGACCGCTGTCGGGACACGAGATGTGTTAATACATAACGACTAGTTAAGATGCGTTTATACATCAACAGCATTGGACATATTTATTAGCACCTCTGTCTATCAATTGTTAGGGTTACTTCTTATCTTGTATATCAAAAAGAGCCTTTAATGCACCAACATTTATTCAGTGTGGGGGGAAAAAAATTTTGGTTAAGAAATGTTTTGACTCCCCGCCTAAAACAAATCTCCACTGACCTCCAAACAATTCCTTTAACTCATATTTTACTTTTGAAGTTGATCTGAGTTTCAAGAAAATTCTAATTAGTAATCCACGACTTTCTGTTTCCCAAGGGTATGAATATAACTTGACTCAGAAATCAATTTCTTGTATCCAGAGGCAACTGGGCTGGATGAGGACTCATATTTCAGTTGCCACTTTGAACGTTAAGCAGGATGGCAAGCCAGGTTAAAAAATAAAAAATAAAAAAAGATCACTATAAGAGTACTGCAGCAAAGGGTCTCCATAACAACTACAAGCAAAAACTAACAAGCTAATCAGATGTTTGGTTGTCTGATTCCAGCAAAGGCCTTTTAGACACTGCAAACTTTATACAGAACCAGGAGAATTTAAATATAAATCTTGTGGCCTCTGCCAGTAAACTGAATGTTTTTAGCAACTTTTTAACTGCAGGGGAAGAAATACTAACAATTATTTTGTTAAAGGAACTATTTCTTATCATGAAATTTGAGTTAAATTAAAAGGTCTGATTTTCTCCATTTTGCCATCTTCTTACTATGTTAACCCAACAAATGAATTTATATTAAGGTTTTTCACACATCTTTGGCCAGGGTGCCAATAAATGTAGCCAAGACCAAGAAATTTAGACTTATTATATTCAGAGAAAAACTACAGGCTGAATATTTTTATAGCTATGTGACAGAACCGAAGTCAGAGATTTTTATTTCAATAGCATAACTCCAAAATGTTTTCATTTCATGTCTTCAAGCCTGATGAAAATGAGTTTAGTTCAGCCAGATGAGTTGAAATCACATGAAAGGGTTTTTACGAGCAGAGCTGGAGAAAAAAAAAAAATCTCATTAGCCAAATGCAGCATCCTGTCATCGTTTAGATGAAATGAAAGTCTTTAAAAACACGAAGGTTATGTGGCTTTCATGTAACAACGATGGGTGCGTTGGTTCCCTAAAAAAAGGGAAGCCAATGACTTATAAAGCAAATAGAACTGGAGCTACATAAGAACACACTTAGCTCACATAAATGGATCCATTTCAGGACTATTAGGAAAATAAAGATCAATGTATTAATCACAGAATGCAGAGAAAGAGGAAGAACAATTTGACCTTCACATTTAAGAGAAGGATATCGAGGCTCGATCTATGGAACGGCGGCACCTCTTCAGTTGTTGAGAGCCTCTTCTCACATACTCACTTGTTTGGCACCTTGCTGAAGATCTCCCTCACCCACTTCTCTAGAGTGTCCAGCTTTTCTAAGAGACCCACAGAGTGAAGGTGCAGACATTTCAGTATCATCACCTCAGTAATTATGACTTTATTCTAGGGTTTTAAGTCAAATACGTTGGTAACTACTCAACTCTATGTATTTTTTTTTTCATCTTTGAAAGCACTACAATGATATTAAAATATAAATTATAATTTTGAAGAGTTTCTGATAAAGCATAGAGAAACACATAACTACACATATCACAAAAATCCCAGTTAAGTATGAGAAATATACATATACAGTATATAAAAAAAACAACCATAAACCATAAATCAGATTTATGTGACCGATTTTTGAAGGCTCCAACCTGTCTTTACAGATTTAAGCAAATTCTAATTTCTCTCAAATTATGATAAATAAGAACAATAAAAAGAAAGATTTTTTTTGTATTTAGAGTAGAGGCAAAGTGGGAGAGACAGACAAAGGTTCATAGGCCCAAAAAAATTTAAACGGACAACATTGTTGAGCTCCTTTCAGTCTTCCTGTCATCAGCTAAAAGTCTTGCTCTCTCTCGCTCTCTTGCAGCCTGAACTTACTTTAAATCTTTAACCTTCAGTTATACCACATAAACCATAGAGTGTTGCTGTTACCAAAACATGTTAATGTTTAGGGTCACTGCCGAAGAAAAAAAATAATTTTAGGGAGTAAATCTACAAATTGATTTGTTTTGTGCACATCTAATTAAAAAGTAAAATCAGTATCACTTCTTTACTTTTATTGCAAAGTCCCAGCTAGACATGAACAATATCATATGCTTTACTATACATGTATAGAAAGGTTTTGAAAAAGTGAAGAAAAAAAAATTTACCCTCATAAAATTTGTGCAGTTTGAAAGCCTGTGACATGTCATAGACCAAGACACTGTCGTCAGTTGAAAAAAGAAAACATAACTTTCTCTCTCTCTCGAAAGAAAGATACATTTGGCTGTTTGGGAATATTTCCAGTCAAAAGAGAGACGTAGAAAGTAAAGTACCACTAACAACAGCGGTAAAGGTTTTAAAAGTACAATTAGCAAGCCAGGAGCTGGTTAGCAAAGTGCTTTAAACAAAATAAATTACAAAATGTTAAATTCGTATATTGAAATCCTAACTATGCTTTTTGTTTCCTCAAGCTCATCACACCATGTGAATCTGACAACACAAACAATTTGAGGTTTTATAACTATACACACCATCTTTAGTTAGAATTTTTACTTTTGCTTTGTGAGTATTTTGTTTTTAATATTGTTTCCATGAGGACAACAATATATCGTATTTATGGTTTAGTACAAGGAGTTCTAGACTGCATGCAGTGAGAGCTTTATAGCCAAAATCACTGCTGAGTTTAGTCATGCCATATCACCACCACAATAAAGTTTATGAAGTATTTGTGATAAAGTTTTAAGTTTATTACCTACTTCTGCATATCATCAAAATGAATAAAACATTATGTTTTCCCTACTGCTATAACACAAATTATTATCAGGTTTATTCCTTAACGAAAAGGATTTAGCTGTGCAGCAAACATTAAAAAGAAATTAAGAAATTGTGTGTCTCTCAAAAACATTTGAACTTGATTGTATTACCATGTTCCGACAGTTCTTAGATGGTTTATTGTCTAACACATTGTCTCCTGCTTTTCTAATTAGGACGACTGTGACACATTTGTTTCACCTAATACCGCCTTAGATTGAGAAAAATACACGACTCCCAACAGGAAGGGATCATATTTATACTGAGGACCATTAACTCATCGGTTTAATGAGGATGATAGTTCGGAGCACAAAAAAATTCAACACTTGTCAATATTTTACTGGAATAAAGTAGTTAATTACCTGCGTGACATTTTCAGCGAAACCCTGAAAATCTGTTGGATAATTTTTATCTGACAGCAATTATCTCCAGCTGGCTGCACAAGGATGAAGAGAAACCTTATTTGTGCAAATGCCACTTTAATTTATGAACCTGCAGATTGCCTTTTTTTCCAAGGAAAAAAAGGCATGTTTCGCCGCATGAAATAAGTTAGAGTCAAGTTAATTTCTCTTAACTAAATGCGTTTTTATGAATGATAAATGGGATTGATTTTTCCGACCTTTTGACTGAACAGCCAGAGTCATGTAGTGGGCAGAGTAGTGTTCCTTCCAGAAGGCAAACAGACGCTTGTACACGTTGATCTTTTTCTTCTTCGGCTCCTCCTTCAATGTCTCAGCGTTACCTAGAAGCGTGATGGATTAACAAGAATCAAAGATAGTTTCGGGACAGCAAAGATTGAATGCAGTGAGATGAAGCTAGAAAATTGGCATTTTATTCCGAACACCTGTGTGTTATTGCTGCACATTCTCCAAGGAGGCCCAGTGTGTATTAAGTGTCCCAATGGTGGTTTTTCCAGACTTACCCCAGCAGAACTTGCCCATAGGGTGTCCAGGTTTGGCCAGACTGCCGAACAGCATCTCCTTCCTGTGGGAGTCGGATGGCTTAGCCAGCTGGTACTCTGACAGGAAAAACAAAACACAAACAAGGAGTAGACAAAGGATTTAAAAAAAACAAACAAACAAAAAAAACACAATAGATGGAGTATAAAAGAGCTACATGAGCAGCTGCAATGTTTATAACCCCAAATAGATGAGGCACGATTTATCATCTCAGAACAGAGCAAGGGAAATGCAGCGGCAGAGAGACGCACCGCTGTCAACCGCCTCCACCTCCCTGTTGATGGCGTCTCGAATCATCAGAGGGCAAATAAAGAACTGGGCCCACCTGAGAACAACAAACACCATACAGATTTTATATTAGCAGCTTACTTGCAAGACATAGAAATAAAAATAAATGGAGAATTAGTAAAAATCACCAAAGAGAAATCGTTAAAGTACCAGTGGAAACGTGCAACTATTATCACACCATTTGACTTCTGTAATGCAAACTAAGACTTTTCAATAGATTATTTAGAAGGGTACAGAGAAACAAACTTCTCAGTTTAATAAAAATAATTTTAAATTGAAAGTATGAATAATTTTGGGCTCAATTGTAAGATGAACATGAGTGACTGGATTTAAATATTGTATTTGCAAATGAAAATACCAATTAGTCCAGTTGTACAAAGCTGCACAAAATATTTATTTTATATTTTAGGGGCAAAAATGCAATTAAATAATTTAAAATACAGTTGAGACAATTTGTCTGATAAGACAAGATTATTTTTAAAACTCTGAGCTGCAAGCAGCACTGGTCTTTGAGAATGCGACTGTATTTGCTTTTGCTTCCGCAAAGTGAACACAAAAAATTTTGCTCCAGATTTTCCTGAGATTTCCTTAAAGCTCAGATTACGACTTGAGATCAAATAAAAACACAGGTTTGCACATATTTGGGAAGAAAATAACTTCCTAAACATCATCCAAAGTGTGCAAGACACCAACAGATTTTATACCCTTTAACAGCTGGACATGAATAGTGTATGTCATTGCAACTCATTACTAAAATCAAGCAGAATCATGCTTTCACAGTGTCTAAACGGCCTCTTTGAATTATCTTCTGCTGCTCTGTTTCTCTCTTTTCTGTTTATCCGTCAGTCAAGCAATAGCTCTCAATAAGTTCGCCTGTGAAGGGTGACAGCAGCTAAAAAAAAAAAGAAACAAAAAAAACAAAAAACACACAAAGACAAAGGAAATCTCTCGTTTCCAAACCTGTCAAGGGCTTCTTTGAAGCTTTTTCTCTGGACGTCAAATTGGAAGATGGTTCTTTCGCAGTCGGTGGAGGCGTTGTCGCTCCCACCGTGCTTCTTGAGGAACGCATCAAAGCCGTTTTCTGACGGGTACTTCTCGCTGCCCATGAACACCACTGGAATACAACAAGGAAATCAGATGTGACGGGAGGAGAAGCGTAAAGTGACTGTACATCAATGAATTAATAAATAAATAAAAGAGCATAAATGAAAAATCCATCACAGCAGTTTTCTGAAAAATGTGTATTTTATTTATGGGTCCTCTTGTTTGCCTGGACAATGAGCCAAGCACAGACACAGCCTGACAACGCATTTCAGAAAATGATAGCTTTGTCTCTCTTCATACGGCTCTACGCAAAGCTTTGAGCATTTGTTGACAGTTCGGATGACAAACTTTAAAAATAAGCATGGGTTTCCTTTATGAGTAATGACCTAAGAACAATGTTCAGCTATCTCTGCTGATAGCAGCAATCCTAAAGATGTGTGGCAGTCTGCGCTGCACCAGCTTTTTTTCTCCCGACTTGTCCTGGTCTTTCACAATTAAAAGCAGGATACTGTCGTCTACGTTACCCAAAGTCCACGTAAATCAAATGATTAGCGGTAAATCGTTAATTTACTATATGGGCGATATTGCAGAATTGGCCGTAATTTTAAGGTTTTGAGATTATCTCCTAAATCTCACAGTGTAATGTTCAGTCCACTGTCCAAAAATGGAAAGTATGTGACAAATGTTCCAAGAGACTTAGCTGTGAACCAAAATTGGCAGGGCAAAGAGAGGATTAATCAGACAATCTGCCAGCCTACAAGGTGACTTCTAAAGGAAACTGAATATACTGGATTTTACTGAGGACTATGAGAGCAAAAGGGGGTGAAGATACAAATGCATGCTGCAATTTTTAGGCGTTTACATGTAAAAACATTTAAGAACTAGGTATCGTTTTCCCTCCACTTCCCAATTATTCACCACCTTTGTCCATCAGATAACCAAGACCTCCGATGTGTGCTGAACCTAAACTGACAGACTGAGGAAGGAGAGAATTATGAGGCGTTCAGGCAGAAGGAGGTGTGCTGAGGTTTCCGAGGCTGGAAACCTCACCCAAATTCCTGGGCTATGTTCATCCACTGCAGAATACAGTGCAAAGAAGGGGGAGTTTTCGAAATAAGAAGTAGACAAATGTTATAATTTATGATCAAAGTAGCAATACTACAAACAACGATGATGCATTTGTCATGTGCTGCGACCAACAATAGATCTAAATCTTGTAAAAAGTCAAAGTCCAGATGAGGGTTGGACATTTTGCCAGATATTTTCGGATCGATTATAGTTTGTTGTGAAAAACTTCTTATCATGATAAGAATTTAGATTTTTCGTTGTCTCAATAAATTTCATTTAATGACATCAAACCAAAAAAAAAGCAAAACTGACAATACTGTCTGCTGTTTGTTTCACAAGAGCATCAATAAATGCCAGTAAATTAGAAAGAATGCACAATTTGTGCAGCTTAATGTTATAAATCACAACTTTTAATAACTGGCGTCCTGAAGAAGCCTATTTTATATGGGAATGTTTTACAAGAACAGTATTTGTGTTCTTGAGTATTGCTCCATTTTTAGCTATCCAAAAAAGCAGCAATAAATAGTCTATCTTTTTTGTTGTTGTTGTTATCACAATAGCATCACAAAATATTGTGATAAGAATCCATATAGTCCTCCTCTAGTCCAGTCCTAAATTTACTTAAGAACTTACTGAACACATGCTTACTGTCAAGTCTGTTAAAGCTTGAGCTATTCTGCAAAAATGGAAGTTAAGAATGTCTGCTTCTAGATGTGCAAAGCTGACAGGAATGCAAAAAATCTTGCAGCTGTAATTGTAGCAAATTAGATTTTACAAAGTTTTGACTCTGGGGAA
Organism: Alfaro cultratus; assembly: GCA_903066825.1. NCBI lineage: Eukaryota > Metazoa > Chordata > Actinopteri > Cyprinodontiformes > Poeciliidae > Alfaro > Alfaro cultratus. The sequence goes on along the minus strand of CAEFZX010018508.1, from coordinate 116,424 downwards.
TCATACATATGAATACCACACGTTTCAGATGTACCCATCAAAGCTTTTAAAACATCTTTCTTGATCATGTCACATCTTATCCAATTAACTGAAGAGTATGCTTGCGATATGACAAAACATGAGAAATTTCTGCATAGTGTGAATTCTTTTAAAAGGCACCATAAGTCTCGACAGCTAACGACAATGCTTAATGTAAATTCAACATTACTGATGATTTTTGACTTTCTCTAAAATGACTTCTTATATTTTATACCTCATGTATTAGATGGTTTTTTTTGCAAGTAATGAGTTGAATGGAAATAAAAGCACCAGAGAAAAGTGGGTCAAAAAAAGCCTAAAAGAAAAATGTTATGTCCTTTGCCCCCCTCCACACACTGGATGACCATGGCCTCAGGAGAGGGATATTCTGAGAGCTGTCACATCCTGTTAACTGATCTTGAACGTGACAAAACAAGAAAGCAAGGCACGCACAACAAAGAAACAAAAACCTATTTGGGGCGCATTAAAACATTGGAATCAGTGGCAACATTAAAAGAGCGAAGGTAGAATATATTAATAGAAAATTTAGCCTCCTATCTTCCAAAGGCACGGTTAGCTGCGCTATCTTCCCACAACCTCGTCACCCGTTCTACTGAGGCTGGAGAAACATAGGAAGGAAAAGCCCTGAGGGCGATCACTCAGCAAAGAAGAGTTGACATTTTACACAAGGATCTGACGCTGGTTTGCAGTGCCAGGCCCTACAGATGTTCTAAAGATGGATTATTTGAACTAGATAATAACTCTATAAAAAAATAAAAAGACACACACACACACACACACACAGAAAAAAAGCCTCAAAAGTAAAACTGTACGCACAAGACGATAAAACTCCAGTCTCTATATTCAAAGCATATCTATAAAAATAAAAATGCTTTGAATGTAGCAGCAGAAAAGAAATATGACAGGGTTGCCTTTCACTTCAAAGAAAAAGGTTTATGTAAAAAAATAAATAAATAAATAAAGGAAGGAAGGAAGGAAGCACTGAGACTCCTTTCTTCCACAATTTGGATTAATTGATTAAATCTCAAGATAACCTCATTCAGTTAAGAGCTTTTCTCATACAACAAATCCAAAAATTATTTGGTTTGAAACGTTCCGTTCAGTGATGTGGATGAAATGTACAGAATCCACTGTTCTAAGTTATCTTTTTCACACCGAATCAGCCCTTAATTGTTCTGTCTCGGTTTGGTATCAAGGAGCTGAAAAGAAGAAACTCAAATGGACTCTACCGGCGTTAATTACTCACTGTGCTCCAGAAAGTGAGCGAGGCCCGGGAGGTCGCTGGGGTCGCTGAAGCTGCCCACGCCGACACACAGAGCTGCTGCAGACTTAAACACAGAGAAATCAAATTATCTTTGAGACTTGTCCTGATTGTCAGAGTAGTGTGACTGTTAAATAACTACAAGTAATGCAGTTGGAGAGAAGAACAAAGAGAATGGGAACAGGGGAAAAGAATGTAGTCACATCATTTGCTGCTATGTATCATAGCATACATTCATTTTATTTTCTCATTGAGTGATCCCATGTTGGTTGTATGCGGTTTCACTATAGACATTCAAAATGCATTAGATAGCATGTTCACTTTTGTTGTATTATGCATTTGAACTGTTCTTTTTCCAGAGGCTTCATTATTCAGTTCTTTGTATTTCCATGCAGCTCAAAGCACTTTACAAAACAAAGTAATCCAATTCATGTCCATAAAAACATAAAGGAAATAAACCCAACACTTTCCGATCTTAAAAATAGGTCAAATTCATTGACATCCATTCCCATTTGACCCAAGTTATAGAACGAAGCAGTCAAATTTAGTACATAATGCCAGTTGGTGAAACTGTATAAGGAAGCCAAGATATTGTCTGACTTTGCAGGAATCCACCCTGAGCAAGCATGAGGTGACAGTGGAAAGGAAAGACTTTCTTTCACAGCACACAGCCCATTAATATTTGATTACTTATCCCTTTGCAGGCTGCAACTTGACCACAGGCTTCAGGTAAACATCAACAAGCTTTTGGTATAACTTCAGCTTCATATTTTACCAATTCCTCTATCAGTAACAGTAGCCCAACTTTCTAGGGTTATGTCACTGTTCCTTTCCTTTAATTTGCTGGGGGGAAAAAGATATTCCAGCATCGCACATCTGTGATTTTAATCCGACTTATCTGGAATATCAATGTGAAAAGGGTTGCCCAAATTAAAAGTTACCCCTAACGATGTAAGCCAGCCAAACTCACTTCTAATGTGTCTTTGGGATCATTGTTGTGCTTGAACATGAAACAGTGAAGTTAGTTTAACATCAGCAAGAGAAAAGTTCCTTCTCAAAACTCAACACCTTTAAGTTTGACTAAAATTTGCAGCTGCAATAGAAAAACCAAATGTCATCTGAAGAAGTAATACATCTGGTTAGATTACAGGGATAAAGAAATGTGGGCACACTAACCGGATGAATGTTTGGAGGAGGGAAAGTGGTGGTCTGTCTGTAATTTACTAAAAGACATTAATTCAAATGTTAGAGTGCAAGAACTGATGTGTAATTTACACAATGCGCACTAGGGAAAATCCTCAAAAATAAAAATAAAATGTGTGTACCCAAATCTGGACTGTTGTATTTTCAGTAAAGTAAGAAAAAGAAAAAAAAAAAAAACACTTACAAGTTGAGGTCCAAAAGAAATAAAACCCAAAACATATTTCTCGCATATTGCATCATCATGCCAGCCAAAACACAGCATGTTAAAATTCTTACAAGAGGTCCTCTGCAAACTTGTTATTTTTGTCACATTTTACGGATAAACCGAATGTCTGACTTTACCTCTAAGTTAAGAAATACAGTAATATGGCAATTTATATTCATGGTTTAAGGGTAGAGACCCAAAGTGCAGTTTTTTTTATTTATTTTTTTTTTTTTTTATGTGGTCTGGTAAGAATTCATCCAATGTTATAGATAAGCAACTTCAATTAATTCAAAAATGTAGTTTCCTCTAATTAGTAGTTAGGAAGCAGTGTTGGTTCTGAGAGGAAACAGAACCAGTCTCAGGTATGGCTGTCGGGTGAAAAAAAGAGAAACTTAAGGTTCAGCTGTTTTTTGGAATCTGCAAAACAATATTGAAATCTGTGTCTTTAGAGCTTTGACCACATTTTCAATGTTCTATGGTTTCACTGTTTCACTGTTCAGAGAAATTTCGCCTTGGAAGAGTCGGCTATTGTTTTTCAAACAAGTACCTAAATGGACTTGTTGAATTATGTATTAGGACCCTCTGCGGGAATTTAAAGAAATACTTCAAACTTTGAGAGACAACTAGAAAGGAGCTGAAAGCTGCCGACAAGTTGAGCAACATGCAAACTTACTAGGTCTACACCAAAAATGGCACCAAAAGTTTCATTTATCAGCAGTCAAATAAGCTCTAGTTTGTTCCTAATTTTATGTGAAATAAATATTTTTAAATGGCAAACAAATTTTAGAGCCTTCAAAATCTATGAATACTGAAAACATAGAACATGAATAAATCATAATCAGCCTTTCTATTGTTTTTTTGTAAAGCAGTAGATAAGTAACTTTAACAGTAAAAAGCCTTGTATTCTTGTACTATACATGGATGATGGTGTGAATCCCCAGAGTCCAATGGACTGGTATTGTTCATAGGACATAGACTGTTTACTGGATCAATATAAAACAACCTTTTAAACAGGAATATGTCAAAGCAATGGATGGCCATCAACTAGCAATGCAGAGAAAGGCACCATGAGTGTTTTTCATACAAATATCTATGATATATCATAGAGCTTCTTAAAGAGACCGAGGCCAATTTCAAGTTGTCAAATTACAAAGCTCGACTGTGCTTTAGAAATAGCACTATGTACCTGGAAAATGCATAGTACCGCCCCTTTAAGTGACATTTTAAAGCAAAACGACATGTTGTGGTTAAACTAACTCCAGATGGACTCGCAGGATTTGAGAGCTGCGTCAGACGATGTACCTGCAATAATGTTTTCATGACTACATTTTTGGAGTGCAACTAATCTCCCATGAACAAATGCAAATTAATTAGGTGAAGGAACTGAGAACTGCACAACTACTGGATGGCTTGGTCACATAAAGTCACATCAGGGAACATGCAGACATGCACAACTGTCTAACAAAGCTGGTCAGGAAAGGAGAATAATCTGTGTTTATTAGAAAGCTTTCTGAGTTTTGTCACAACTGGTCATTTGCCACTGAGGTAAATTTCAGCCACACTAGGACAGTGGCAGGTTGCTTTTAAGGCCCTCCAGGGGATGTTGGTATCCAAACTGCTGCATTTGGACATCTGCTCAGACTTTATTGTAATTACTGGGAATGTTACCATATACACCTGAACTTCATGAAACTGAATTCAAACTGCAGACTTTTGCAACATTACTTTAGTTTTGGATTCATATTTTATTCCACATTAATGAACTAAGTTTGGCATTACGAGAGTAACTTCGTCACTCTTCTAAAACTTTCGGTTGTCTTCTCTACTCATCCTCTCTTTCATTTTTTTTTTGTTTTTTTTTACATATTTTTTTATACTTTGATTTGAATTCAAGTGAAAAAATTTAAGTTGCAAAATTATACATATCTGCCTTTAAAGGAAAACTCAATGGATGTTGAGCGTTTGTACAGCCTGCTAAAGTCTAATAGAAGCTTTTCAGTAAAACAGAACTGTGGTACCTGTTTGTCTGAACTTCCTCTCTTCTTTTTAGCCCCCTTCTTGTCTTCCCTGCCTTCATCCACATCGGCCTCATCCTCGTGCCCCTGCTCCTCCTCTTCGTCTTCATCTTCCTCCTCCTCCTCCTCCTCTTCTTCTTCGTTATCATCTTCCCCCTCTTCTTCTTTGTCTAAGTCGTCATGTTCTGATACCACTGGCCCACTGTAGTCAGAGATGAGCAGAGCTGCGAGGCCATTGTCTAAAACGATGTACCTGAGGAGCAAAAAAACTAAAGGTAAAACCCCAACGTCGCAAGTTTCATCGACTTTCTTCTTTCTCTTGTCTGATTTTTAGCAGGCTGTTAAATCATGTATTACTTTGAAGGCTCCATCTCGAACCCTCTGAGGCTTGTTCTGTGCTTCTTTTTCCACAGCACATTTTCTGACTACGCACCGCGGCGGCCCGGGGCACCGATGTGTGCTTAAAGCATGAAATCAGATCATCAGAGTGCAATAATAACAATGCACTGATCCAGCTGGAGGAGAAGCTCAATATCATTTGTGGATTGGGGTTAGTAGATCTAGGTCATTTTATCTCTTCTTTCACATTTATGAACCAAGAAAATAGCTCTTCTTGAGAGATTTCAGTGAATATGAAATTAAATTAAACACTATGACTGGGAACAAACTAAAACCCTAGGAGCTTTACCCAGAGGCAGTGTTTGGTTAGGGCTTTATGGCTCACTGCCCAGGGAAGACTACTGCCATGGGGCGATAAATTCAGTCAGCTGAGCCCAAACCAAATCTTCTTTCGCTTATTTGCATGTCCTGTCAATGAGGATTTGAAGATCTTCGTGAAATGGAAGGAAAAGGTTGAATGATCACATACATTTTCAGTCCTACATGAAATGCAACTAAATACTTTCAGAAGTCTTATATTCGGTAACTAAAATCCATTGGTGTGTAATTTAATCTCAGAATAACCACAGCTGTTTCGGTTTGCTGGAGAGCTTTAGTGAACACAGCAGACAGGTCGGTTGGGCAGAAAGTTGTGGGGAAGTTTAAAGCAGGTTTCGGGTTTTAAAGCAATACCCCGCAGAGCACTGTTTGGTCCGTCATTTGAGAAAGATGGATTGAACAGAAGAGGATGGCACATCTTCAAACTTAATGAGACATGGACGTCCTTCTGAACTGACAGGAGAGCGTTACTCAGAGAAGTAACCAGAAGGTCCATGGTAACTCTGAAGGATCTACAGCTCAGACAGGGAATTCTGTTGACGGGATAAATTTTAGTTGCTCCCTTTATGGGAGATTGGCAAAAAATAACACCATCGTTGAAAAAAAAAAAGAAGAAATCCAAGTTAGAGCTTGTTGAAAAGTCATCCCACAGTTGGGATTACATGCCAAGCGTTGTACGTAAAGAAAGACTGACAACAAACATCAACCTGAAGATGTTCTACATCCCAGTTGTAAAACATTGGATGTCAGTTTCATTCTTTAACAGGGACAGGGAAGCCGGTGATTCATAGGACGATTAATGGGGCTAAACATTGATCACCACGGGGGAAAAAAAAAAAAAAAAAAACACTTTAGAGGCTGCAAATGACTAGAGAATTGGGTTGGACGTTAACCTTCCATGTATTTGAATGGAGCAGTCAAATGCCAGACCTAAATCCAATTGACCGAATTGAGTCTTAGGGTGCAGGACACCAGTCCTGCTTGGTTCGCTTTAATGGAGCTAGTTCTACCTCTGCTGTGGACCAAAAGTGAACTCTGGTCCGCCTAAAAACCTAAGTCTACGTTTGGTTGACGTGAAGTCTGGCGCGTATCGAATGTATATGTGAATGCCAAGCAGACAGGAGATTGCTCCAAAAGCAGGAAGCGGACTATAACGCGGGGCATTCTGGGTGAATAGAACTGAAACAAACACGAGAGTTAAATGCTGGAGGAAGAAATGGCTCGTGGTCCTTCACCAAAGACAAAAAAGAAATCCTACAAGCACTAAAATCTGACACTACTCCATTTTTGTTTACATCATGCGAAGAAGGAAGTCACGCTATGTGTCTTCTTTGGAGGTCTCCGTGTTGTTTGTGGTGCCACCACAGGCAGGGAGGTGAACAGGTTTTTGAAAGGTTTTGCTCATGTGACAGTGCAGTGTGAGTGTGAACCACCCGAGCTGTAAGTGTAACAAATTTTGCAATCTTGGTGCCCAAAAGAACCAAATCTCCCAGTCTGTAAGGTGGGAAAACACCAGTCTTTGGATTTGCAAAGTTGGAAGAAAGACATCTTACAAATAAAAGTAAAACACGCTTCTGAACAGCATCACCTCAGAGGGGGTTGAATTTAAGTACATGCCACACTTTTCAGACCAATGTGCTTCTCACTGCTCAGCTGTATTAAGCGTTGGTCTTTCCTCAAAACAGGAAAAGCCACGAAAACACGTCAGAAAGAGCTTTGTACCTGTACTGCTTCGGGTCGCTGGGTGACTTGATGATCTCACGGTCTCCAACATTGCCCTCTCCTCCTCCATCATCTCCCGCAGCCCGGCTCTCCTCACGGGAAGCCGGGGCCTCCGCCTGGACCGAGCCCGGACAGTCAGCCGCCGGGTTGCTACTGGACTTGTTTGTTTGCGGCATCCTCTGCAGAGGTGACGAGGCTTCGGCACAGCGGACTGACAGCAGAGCGCGGCTGTAAACAACAGGACAGCTCGCCGTCACTGGGAATTTAGTCGTTAACGCGGCGACACGCCGTGTCAGCCTGAACAGGGCAATGATGAAGACCCTTGGGGCAACAAAAACAAACAGAAATAATGTAAACAAAAGCATTTAATGGGACTTTATATATATACATATATGGCATGAGGGATAAAGGTGTGAACCTGGGCTGTCACACACACACAAAGCCTAACCTACCAGCACAATGCAGCTATTCACAACGGCTATCTGGGGCTTTCGCCCTTTTCAATTTGATGTCAGCTAAAACCCAACCGCCCTGAAACAAACCTCACACCTCTGCGCTCCAAAACACACAACACCGACGAGCAGACGTAGCTCAGTGTATAAAAAGCAGCGCCTCTGCTCAGGGTTGAAAGTTAGGCGGGTGTAACAACAGCCTTGGAGAACTGTTGGTCAGTAGAAATAACTTTAAACGCCGGCGTGTTTATCATGTATCCATACCTTCCTCCTTGCTGTTAGCAGGGCATCCGCATCACGTCAATTCCGCTTTCCTCAACAAGCAGCGCTGTGATTGGCTGGAAGGAGTTCACGACGCGCGCCGATTGGCTGCGCAGAAGCAACGGGGCGGGGCTCAGGTGCTCCCACGTGTGCGCCTGGCAGTCAGCGGTGGTTACATCGCAGGGCTCAGAGATGGGACAGGCAGCAGCGACAAGGCGATACCATCTGTTACCTATTATAGATGCCTGATTGAGAATGTCCTGCTTGCCTCTTGTCATAATAAGTTAATGTTATAATTGATCCTTTCGGAGTTTAAATCAGCTTGGGGGCGTTGAAGATGATATAAATGCTGTTGTGAGATGCCCCCCCCGCTCGGAATGAAAGTTAAGCTCTCTTTCAGATCTTTCCCCCTCCACTTGTGCAGTCATTTAGGCCTGGATGCTTTTTTGGCCGGTAGGCGGCAGGCATAAGCCACTCGGAGCTGGGGAGGTTTTACTTCTGATTAGGTGTCTCTATAGGCCTCTATAACAGGTTAACAATGCTGTTTTCACTGGATTTCAAGATCTTCCAGAGAGCCACCCCACATCTGCTGAAGATCTGTTGTGCATTAAATCAGCAAAACAGAAAGAGCCTTCAGCGTAGTAAACAAATTGTGTCTCAATCCCCAAATCTGAGTCAAATGGATGGAAACACACTCTTATCGTGAATGAGCCACGTTGACATTTGTCCAATGCTCTTCTTCAGCCTTGACTCTGCCGAGTGTTGGCATTTCACCCCTCCGCTGTGCCAATATGTCCTCCCCCTCACTCACCGTACCCTTCTCTCTCCCTCTCCCAGTCTGAAGCCAATCTGATTTGCCCCTGGGCCCGTGTTGGCAGAAAGAGGTGATAAACACCGCAACCATGACAACCGGCAAGCCAGACGAACGCCCGAGTTCTTGTATCCTAATGGCTTTCGCTTGGCATCCCCTCCTCGCTTAATTCATCACGTCCAGCCTTCACCTGAGCTGATATTAAGGCTCTCGGGACGGATGAAGGTGGCACGGCTTGGCTGCACTTTGAGCTTTTCTCATCCAGTCTTTTAAAGATAAGCCTCTGGCTCGTCTTATCAGCATGTGAGATGAAACGCTAGTGTTAACACTAAAGCCTCCACATCACTTTAAACAGAGAACCGGCATTAGTCACTGAATAAATATTTCCTCAGTCTGATTAATATTAACATGAATGTTAGAACTGCTGACATTCTGAAGGATACCGATTCTGGTACATCGATACAGTTCTTTGCCAGAAGTATATTCACACACCTTGACGTTTTTCCTGTTTTGTCACATCATAACCACAAACCTCAATGACTACATTATGGATATCATCTATTGAGCTGACACTAAATTCTGCATAATTGTGACGTGTAAAGAGACTAGTACCAGCATTTAAAACTCCAAAGTTTTTTTGGAGTATGTATCACCATCCAAGAAAATGTAAAGGACTACACTTCTGACTGTTCTCAAGCTAAGCTAAGGCTAAGTTCGACTTAATATCTTACCAACGATTCTGGATTGGATTTAGGTCTGGACTTTGACTAGGACATTGTAACACATGTCTATATTATTCCATGGTAGTTCTGTCGACATGGTTAATTAAGTTCTGCTAATGTGAGTCTCTACCCCGTTTCAAGTGTTTTGACATGTCTACTAACACGTCTCAGTCTGAGATTGTTTTGTATATAGCTCTGACTAGTTTCCATGAAAAACAAAAAGAATAATCCACACAGAAGAATCTTCACCTTATTTATCTTGAGAGTATTTAATTTATTTAGGAGCGCTTAAACAAAAGAGGCTGAATACAAAGAGATGTCAAAGTTGAATGATTTGTAATCGGACTTTGAAATACATTCATAATTTTCCTTCAACTTCACCACACATAGTCCAGTAACACACACCAAAAAAAAATTAAAAAAAAATTCTGTTTGTAACATTGTAAAATGCAATAAAGTTCAAACTGTGTGAATACTCTTGAAGTGCAGCGCGCAATGTTTCTTTTCTAAAACGCATTCTTTTGATCAGCAAGCCTCTAACGCTTTGAAGAGTCGAGTTGTAGGACATGCATGCAAGCCCAAAGCTTGTTGAAAGCATGGCTTCTGTAATGGGAAGGCAAACCAACCTGTGTAAGCGGCGCAAAAGAGGCTTTTACGTGCCCTGCCATGTGAAAACTTTCCCAGTGTCACCGATTGATTGGACAGGCCTCTGCAAAAAAGCAAAAACCTCCTCTTCTTAATGCCAACGCGTGGCCTTTTCATGGGCGAGGACGTCGTGTCATCAGGAAGAGCAGCGTGAGCCATCGTAATTCTGTTCTTTTTTTTTTTTTTTCCTCCCACCACCCTCATTTCCGTGCCCCTTACTGTGACTGAGCCCAAATTGAAGTTCAGATTTGGCACCTTGGGCCTCCCCAGAAAAATTGGGTCTGTGTGCAAAATGCATTGTGGAACACATTGGGCTGAATCACTGAAGGTATTATGGATTTGTCCCCCTCCTCGGACAGCTTCCCGCAGAGTCACTGGAGGCGAGGGGGTGAGGGAAAAAAGAAGAAGGAGAAGAAAAAAATGCAGAGCCTTACCTTTAAGACTGCAAGGGGGCAAGGTTCCCATGGCAACTGATTTGAATCCTAATTAAAACAGGAGATTTGATTAAGTGGTGCAGCGATGTGTGTGTCTGTGAGAGATCATGTGTGTGTGTGGGAGTCGACATGTTCTTGTGAGTCACGGTGTAAATGAGGAGGGGGTGTTGTGTGGCTATATGCGTGTATTTATGTGTGTGTAATCATGGGCCCCTGGGTAATCTTGTGAATCACTCCAGAGTCTCCGGCCTGGACGCTCTCACATGTGTGCATGTGTTCAGTGTCTCCCGTGAGGCTCGTCCTTGCCTGCAGAACTACTGTGTGAATCAGAGGTGAGTCCTCTGGAGTTGCCCTCTGCTTTAATCTGGAGCTAATGACAGAACCACCTGCCCTCCTGGCTGTCCTCGTCCTCCTCCACAGCTCACCAAACCTCCAATGCCCACCGCTCATTGTCTTCTCCCACCCACAGCCCGTCTGTTTCTCTCCCCTCCCTCCTCCGTCTGCCCCTCTTCTCCTTCATTTCCTTTTTTTTTTATTATTCTTCCCACTTTTAGATTCTTTTAAGAATAAGTCTCCTTTAGCTTGTTTCAAATTGATCTCAGTTGTCTATTGCTAACCCTCGTATGACCATAATTTACAACTGGGCCACCATTTTTTTTTTTGTTTGTTTTTTACTTTATGGCTGTAAAATTCTCACATTTAACATTTCTGTTGATCAAAACTTGTGAACAAACAGTTTAAAGGAAAAAAGAATCAGAATTGAAATTGTCAGGTTTATCATTGAACAAGAACTTGAAGATGACAGGGACAAACAATTTCAAATGAACAATTTAAACATTTAACTCTATTCCATAAATGCAGAGAAAACTTTGAAGCCTGGCCTCCAATTTACCAGATTTTATGTCTGTTTTTTTTTTGGTTTTTTTTTGTTTTTTTGTGGTAGGCTTTAAAGCAGTTCCTCTCCAGAGGAACTACTGAGAATAGTAGTAATAATAGATGAAATTCCATATACCTGAGTATATTTTTAATAATATTCTGTGGTAATTATTGTCAGTCTAGATCTGGCTGTGGAAAAGTACTTGCCTCCTGCCAGCTTCTGTCTGCTGTTGACTTTTTTTTGTCATGCTTTATTGTTTTAGATCATTAAACACATTTAATATCAGACAACAGTAACCTGAGAAAACCTAAAAAACTTTTCATATTTGTGACAAAGTCATTTCCACTTACACCTATTGTGGTCAAACTGATAACAAGTGGTTGCAATAATTGGCATGTGATTGTAGAGGAATTTTGCACCGCTCTCCTTTGCAGGACTCGACTGGAGGGTTTTCAAGCACAAACGACCTGATTTAAGTCAGAACTTTGACACGAGCACAGCAAAACCTTCATTATACTCGTTTATAGGCGTTCAGAAGTGAACTTTCTGGTGTGCTTCAGATCATTGTTCTGGCGCTTGGGCACAAAATGACGGCCACATTTCCTCCATCGAGAGGGCAACCTTCAGTGTCAAATTTACATCAAGTTTTTCAGGGTCAGAAGCAGTGAAACAATCCCTGATCATCAAAACACCACCTTGGTCAGACGCTCTAAAGTTCTCTAAAACGTTGTGCTGGTTTTATGCCAGATGTAGCTGGACACAAATCATCCTTACTGCTGTTGACAGAATATATTATGCAAGTGTATTGCTGCAGAGTTTTGAGCTAACTGAAGCTTTTTTTGTTTATACTTGTAAAAAAAAAGTGTGGTACAATAATCTAGAGAAGAGGAAAGACAAGCATTACTAGCCATCTCCAGGGTCTGTTTTGAAACCAGCTTTATTGCGGACTAAACAGTTTTGGATAGATTCCTTTGAATGGCCTTCAAGTGACATTGATTGTTCACAAACAACTCTAACTTCCTTAAGTTTGGCTCGACGGCAGAATTTAAACGACTTGTCTGCTGACAGGTCAGAGGAAGTCTGCTCTCAGGGTATTCTCAGAGTGAATTTCAAGATCACATATTTATTTAAATTAGCCACAAGACCAGACAATTAGAAGAACTCTTAATGGAGCAGGACCGTTGAATGTCATCTGCATAAAAGTGACAGAAGTCGGGTGGAGTCTCTTTGGAAAATGGGAGATGGTCTTTGTGCTCTTTTATGGCACTCATCAAAATGTAAAAATGTTTGTTATTTTTGTGGTTTTATGATGTAAAGCACTTTAAACTTATGTATTGATGAAATGTGCTATACAAATAAACTCGATTGATTGATTTATGGTCCAAATCAGAAGTGGATTTGGCCTTGGAACGGTCCAACTGAATCCATTTTGTTTCTGTCTCATAGCTGAATCATGAACTCTGACAGATGCAAATGAGGCCTGCAGTGCTTTAGATTTTGTTCTTGGTCCTTTTGAGACTTCCTAGTTAGGTCATCTTTACACTCTTTTAGGTATTTTGGTGCGTTGACCACTCCCACGCAGATTCACCACGTCTGATCAATAATGGATTGGTTCTCTGAAGTCCCAGTGCCTTAGAAATTTGAGGTCAATGACTTTGTTTCTCAACTGCTCTTGAATTTCTTTGTTTAAGAACTTTTGGCCTACTTCGTGTTGTCAGACGTGAAGCTATGCTTTTTGTTGACAGGTCCAGCGGTCCTTGGTACGGCAAGAGAAAAGGAACTCGAGTTTAGAAAAATTGTGATTCATTTCTTATTTATGATTTGTACAAAGGGGGCAATATATATATTTTTTTCTTTTACCCAGGTTCAGATTGGGAAATTGTCCCTTAAGGCTTTAGCATACTGGTAATATTATTTGCTTAACTCTAAATAATGCATGAAGTAATAACATATTTTAATAATTAACTGCTGAAGTATAAATTTACTTTGATTGGAATTAAATAATTTAATAAAATTGCTGCCCAGGCATATTTGTTACCTATTAAAGGGTAGAGTTGTAATGCATTTTAATTGTGTTTATAGCAAAAAAAAAAAAAAAAGTACATTGTTTATATTAATCTAATGAAGTATTTAAATAAACTGCTATACACTAAACTCTAGAATATTTGAAGTTGGCCCACTGCACAGAAATATGTCCAATAAATAAACCTCAATGGAAATTTGCTTTGCAAAAATAGTTGTTTCAAAATAAATGAGCTTAAATACCAGTATACTTTGAATGCTAATATTTAGTCTGGCTACAAGTATACTAAAGTATATCTGACTTTCCGAGACTCTTTCTTATACCAGGAGAATGCAACGCACCATTGCCTTCTTCCTCTCCCTCATGCCTCAGCCTTCTGAGTAGCAAGACACCAGGAGAGGCTATGAAGACCCCCAAAGAAACCAAAACATGCATTCAGGCACCCATAGGAACATGAGAACAATGTGTACGTTCAATAAGATTTTTAAAGGACATCCGTGGATCACCGGAGAGGAGGAATAATCCACGTCTTCCACTCCTCTCGACATGTCCCCTTGCCCTTAAGTCTCAAGTGTGTGCACTTGCGTGTCCCGGCGGATATCTTTTGAGCCAGATCATAATTGGAGAGAGCCACAAATCTGAGATGACCACTTTTTGCAGTGTGTCCTCAGTGGAAGAGGAAGGAGTGAGCCTGGAGAGGGAAACAAAGTGGATTAAATCAAAGAAAGTGTGAAGAGGAAACCAGTCCGAATTAATAAGAGCCCACAGGAGAATCAAAGTAGGGATGGGAGAAGAGGGTAGGAGATAAAAGAAAACAAGAAAGGGGTATAAAATATAAAGAATCTGAGTATTATCAGAAAGAAACTCTGTCTGGAGACAGAAGCGGAGGAAGAGAAGAGGATATGTGGTTGAAATGAAACAGCATGAATCCCCATCCATTTCGGCTCTGGACAGCTCCAGAGACAGCAGTAGGCCATTATAAATAGATCCCCTACTTTAGAGGCACGGTCAACACTTCCCCTCGTCACCCCACCAAAAAAAATAAATAATAAAATAAAAACACAAACAAAAAAAACCTATGTGCTCAGAGCAGCTCCTGCCTCTGAAGAAAAGATACCCAGATATCGGATGGGATCTCATAACCATTCAGTTCCTCTCCATTTGTTTTCTTCGTTTAGCGAGCCTCCACGGTTCGACAGCGTCTCTTAAGTGAATAAAGTTAATCTTTCTCCAACAGATTCTCTTTCATAGTTCATTCTGCATGGACACAAGTTTCTGATTCTTCCATCCTTAGATGGAAATAATAGCAAACCTGTGCACAGTTGCAGTACTTTGGCTGCAAATGTCACATTATTTAGGGCTATCAACTTTTATTGCAGGATAGCTAAAACTCGGTGTGCAAGTTTACTCGTGTTGCTTATTTTCTTTATTTCATGCGTGGTCAAAAATGTACTAGTATTTAGAGCAACGGACACAAATCAAACAGCAACAAATTCACATGGATTTTGTAGCAACCAACAATGTCCTGGCTCAACATTCAACCTCTTTTCTTAACCAAAAGTTGCAATCCTAATTTAAATTGTTGAGTTTCTAACTATTTTAGTTGTCTTTCAGTGATGATTCACAGGTTTTCAATGTGCGAATAACTATGGAGTCAGAGGATTCCAACCATAAAAGAAGCAGTAGGCCCACTTGAAAAGGACAAAGTTATTCTGGATAAAATTTTTAGACTTAAAGTTGAGCTTTCTACATAATTACAACAAGCATTTGATGCTCTCTAAAACTACGAATATCTGTGCAGCAAGTTGGTAGCAGCATGACAATGGATTTGTTGCCAGTGGAACCCGGATCAGGCAGGGTACAAACACAGGCTTGATGTCTTTGCATCAGACCAAATGGAGTCACAAGAGCAGTGGCTCTATTGACTGACCCAGCCAGCCCAATTTGAAGTGCAAAGTGTAAAGTGAGCGATGTAAAGTAAGAGGAGGACTATTTCCAGATTTATTAGCCTCATCTTCAATCAACAACTAAGTTAGAGTTGGACAATTGGCCCAAACACACACCAAAACTAGTTTTGGATGAAGCAAGCTGACATTAGACTTTTTCCAAGGCCTAGTTTTTAATCCTACTGGAAATGTATGAATGGTACTCCAGAATCAACCAACCAAGTTAACTGTATGCCAGTCACGTCTGACTGACTATGTATCTATGGTAAATGGACTGAACCTTTATAGCACTAGAGTCACATTCACCCATTCGCACTCACATTTATACATGCACTCACATTTATACACGCACTCACATTTATACTCGATACGCAGATCAGCAGGCAATTTGGAGTTAAGTGCCTTACCAGAGGCACGTCGACATGTGGAAGGAGGAAGCTAGAATTGAACCTACAACCTTCCGATCGCAAGATGTATACTCTATCTATCTATGACCAAATGTAGATGAGGAGAGTCCGCAGTGACACCTAAAAGTTATTAAAGTTGGATGTGCTATAATTATTCCATCCAGGAAAAACACATTGGTTTAAATAAGCCGTTAAAAATCCCAAATTATTGCGATATTGAGGTTCATAAGTGTATGCCAACCTCAGTCCGGCAGCAACATTTTAAGCAATTCAAACGCGTGCGTCAATGTTTAAGCACTCTAAACAAGTACATGCATCTACGTGGCCGTGCATACATGCATGCTCTGTCTCTGCCTGCTTGTTTCCACTGCAAGCAAGCGTTAAGTAGCCTTGTGGGGAGGCAGTAATAAGGACTAATGCACCTGAGAGCCCTGAGATCTATAACCATCATCTGCATCTCCCTGATATTACTGGAACCGTCTCTGTTACTGTTTCTGATAGGAATCTCCAGGGAGAGCTTTCCCCTCCACTGCTAGCGGGAGAGGGAAGAACAGGGCGGGGAGGGTGGAAGGAGCAGAGAGAGGGAGAGATGCACCTCTCCATTTCTTCAAGGTGATTCACCTTATAATGCACGCAGAAATCAATGTGAAATTGAACTGAAAATTGAACTTTCAGCTCAGTAACGTGGGAGACATGTTGTTATTAAATCTTTTCCTATAGCCGTGAAACTGGCCGCCTGCTATTTGTACGCCACTGAATGCATGTTTTCAACAATGTGTCTGATTGAGACCTACAGGGGACCCCGTGCTACACTGGGACCCCAGTTGCTGCCAGTTGGAGGCAATATCAGTGGAGTAGTGACCACCTAGCAAGTTGTGATTAGCCTATGCGGGGAGTTCAATTCAATGCTGGAGAGGAGAGTGCGTGCCACGGCCAGCCCAAGGCAAAAGAGAGCAAGGCGACTGCAGCAGAGAGCCCCACCCACCTCAGACCGTGTCTTATACTGTCATGAAATTCAGGTTTCCAAAAGTGAAAACTGTTCCAAAAACAAGAACAATCTTGTTCCAAAACCAAAATAGTTTTTTGACATTTAGAAGTTGGATACTTCTTTACAATTGTCGTTAATAAATCACAGAACGTGACTCGTCTGAGACAACCAGCACTCATTTGGTTGCAAACACAAACATCACTGCTTTTTATCAAAATGTCATGTGACACACCAACACACAGAACTGCATATTGCAAATTGTAATAATTATTTCATTTTAATTTTCTGGTTTTTTGGTGATGTTTATCTGTTTGAAAATTGTCTTGCCTTTGAGAAGCCCTTTGTGATCTATATTTCTGTGAAAGGTGCTATAACATTACAATTGTACTTATGTAGTTTTGCTTCCTTTTGAGAAACAAAAATCTGAAATTTCCATACTTTGACAAAGATTCTTAGATGTAGGTCTGGACGTTGACTGAGTCTAACTCAGTGTTTCTTAAAAGTAAAACCCCGGCCACAGTCTTAAGTATTTAGCAAATTTTCTTCCAGGATTTGCCTGTATTTATCTCCATTCTTCTCCCCATCAAGTATGATCCAAATCCCTATTTCTGCTGAAAAAAAGTCAAGTGTTCAGGGTGATATGCAGATTCCTGTAACATGTAAAAAGTTAAGCTTAATCTGATCAGAGCACCTTAACCTAAATGGTAAGCGGCAAACTGAATTATTTTTTGCTGTCTTCTTGCCACCAACAAATGCCATATCCGGAGTTCAATTTTCTTTCTATTGCTTTTTCTATAGCTTTTTCTATGACATATTTTCCTTCCTTTCCAAATACTCTTTGACACAGCAAAATGGGAAGAGTCTGCTGCTTTAGCAACTAGCGACTTTTTTTGTATCAATCTCTCCCAACTGGAAAACTATCACGTCCCATTTAATCGCATGGCCTTAAAATATTATTTATTTACCTTATGTAACGTTTAATTTCCTGAATAACTGATTTTTTTCTTCTTTTAGTTTCAATCCATAATCATTAAAATGAACAAAAAAGAAAATCACTGTGTGTAATGGATCTATATCAGCTTCGCTTTTTGGACTAAATGACTGAAATAACTTAATTTTACAATAATATTCAAATTCGTTCAGATGCCTCAGTTTAATCCGCAAACATTGAAACATGAATGACACAAATGAGTTTCCAGTAGAGCAGTGTTGAGTGGTTGTATATCGCTTGCTGGGCGGGGGGCCCCCCAAGATTAAATTCAGTTTACGTCCCCAAACAAATTCCTGGTAGGCCGCCTCTGCGTCTGTTGGCGTCTCTTCTTCTTCGTTTGGGGGAAGTTCGCGCAGACTGTCGGGCCTTGCTGTAGTGTAAAAACACTCGTTCCTCTTCAAAAGTCATCACAGTCTCCTCCGCAGCCAAAGACAGCTGGCACCACATCACCATGGTAACGCACACCGTTATTTCTTTCCCTTTTTAAAGCGAAATCCGTATAGGTGCTTAAGGGCAAGAGGAGAAATGAATAAACTAATGAGATTATAAATTATCGTCGGTATAGCGGAAAAGTATTATTATTTTTTTAGCCCGCCGCTCACTCGGGTAACGTGAGGGGGAAGTTTATAGGGGACCCACTGGCTGTGTGACTCTGATGTCTCTGTAATCTGTTTATGAACTAAAAACAGGGCCACTTTGCGCGCCGCCTTATATTGCATGATTAATTCCGTTCCGTCTCTCTCTCTCTCTCTCTCTCTCTCTCTCTCTCTGTCTCCTCTCCTCTCCTCTGTGAATTACCCAGTTGTGTTAGAGATGAAGAGAGACTTCTCCATCGTTACGCAGCCTCCAACTCCGCGCAGCGCACGAGCGACCGCCGGGTCCACTCACTCGCTCGCTCGCGCACTGCCGCAGCTCCCACGGGCTGCTCCGTGGAGAAGCGGACCCTGCATCCTAAAGCCAAACGAGTTATTTATTTATTTATTCATTTAAAGTCCTCCTCCTCTCTCTCTCTCTCTCTCTTTCCCTCGCTCCTTCGCTCGGTTTTCATCCTCTACCTCATTGCAGTCTTATCACGTCCCCCCCCCCCCCGCACCGCCCTCCACCGCCACCCCCCCAACACTCCCTCATCCTCCTCATCCTCCTCATCCGCCTCGGCCGCGACAGGAGAGGAGAGAGGGAGAAGAGTGCGGCTGGAGGTGAACGACATGTCGACAGTCAGACACTAAAGTATTCCTTCGGTCGCTTCCTCGTTGCTTTATTTATTTTTTGTTGTTTTTGCCGGCGGACTGAGTGAGTATTACCTGCATCCGAACTGAGCCGAGCGACGCTGCGTGGATCTAGTGTGTGTGTGTGTGTGTGGGGGGGGGGGGGGGGAAAGAGAGGCAGACAATGAAGAATTCAACTGGATTGCGTTACTCTGCCGAGGATTTCCATACCTAGCCTGGTAAATGCTTTTAACATGCTCTTTATTTGTGTATGTATTGTAGTGAATGAACTGCTCACGCTTTATTCTAACTAACTACTGTCTAAATTGGAGTGACTGTGAGTTATAGCCCCTCATGCATTTGATGTGTGATGCTGCTCGCCTGATATAGTGCAGGGTCTGTGCTTTGCTGGGAGCAGGGACCCTATGTAAAGAGAAGAAGAAGAAGAAGAAGAAGAAGAAGAAGAAGAAGAAGAAGAAGAAGAAGAAGAAGAAGAAGAAGAAGAAGAAGAAAAAAAAAAGAAAAGCAGTGAGTGTGTTTTCTGACCGCCAGAAAGGACACAAAGGCAGACAGTGGAAATATGTGACATGAATAATATGGGGAAGGAGAAGCAGTGACCGTCATCTCTGGCTGGCTTGCGTCAGTGTGTGTGTCTGTTTGTGTGCGTGCTCGTGTGCGTGTTCGTGTCTCTGTGTGTGTGCACAGAGGGTGCAGGGGGTGGGGGGAAGAGGAAAGAAAAAACTCAAGAGAGACAAGGAGGAAAGCCACACCTGTGCCAGGCCTATCTTATAAATAAAGCAGCAAGAGACATATGCACAATCACATTCAGCCAGAGTCCTTTCCTGCTCCCATAATGATGCAGAGCTATGCTGACTGCTGACTACTTCACTTGGCTGATCTGAGAAGGAGGCTTGAGTGTTGACTGTGTTGCTTCCCATCAAGGCAGAGTCTAACAGGAGGGATCCCACTGGTCTATCTGGACTGAGTATTGATCTTCTTCAAATAGGGGGAGGGGCTTTTTGTTTGTTGTTGTTTTTGCTCAGAGATAAACAGTGCACCCCCTTCGGATACTAATTAAAAAAAAAAAAAAAGATGACTGGGACTCTGTTGTGTCTTGTTCCAGTTTGACAGTGAGCACATTAGCCCAGATTGGTGAGCTTCCTCCTTCCCGAGGCCGTCCGGCAGCGTCTTGCAGCGTTACGAAAGCTCACCCCCCCTACCCTCCAGCCTACCATCCATCCACACGTGCATCCGCCACCTGTTTCTGTTCCCTGGCAGGCTTTAAAAGCATACTTTTTGGATATGGTTTGACCTTTCTCGCATTGTTTCTCGGCGCACGCTAACTCGCGCATGTGAGAAACTTGGCTCGGGAGCCGCTTCTCTCCGAAGGCGGGCGTACATTGTGTGCAGAGCAGGAGGAGGGCTTTGATGTAATCAATATCAGATTTCAGCTGTTTCACTGTGAGGCTCTCATCCTGAGTGGCAGACTTGACTGACTTCTTACTGCTTATGCAATCCCACTCCCTTCCTCCTCCTTTAGCACCCACTCTATAACCCATTACCCTCACCCCCTTATCTGTCTGGTCTTCCACTAATTCTCCATTCCTTCACCTTTTTCCTCCCATCTTGCCTCCTCCTCCTCCTCTGGTTTTCACTCATCCCTTCATCTCTCTCCTCCTCTCTCCCCCCTCCTGTTATAATCACCTCTGTGATTGCTCTTCCTCTCCCAGGCGGTGATGTTTTCACTGCTGCCTTCTTTTCTAACCCGCCGATGCCAGATTATTGCTGGATGATTACAGCTACCATACCATCATGATCATTATTGCATTCCTAGTGCCAGTGTTCAACACTATGTGAGCAGATCGAGATGCTTTATCCAATTTAGATCTCATTAAGGCTTGAGAGGAAATATTCCAGTGCAAGACTCTGCGTTCTCAGCTGTTTTCCGTCTTTGTTTTGTTGTTGCTTTCTCTCTAAATTCTGGAAAATTGTTCGTTTTCCCTCCTCACAGTGATCCCATGCAGACTGGGAGGGTCTGGGAGTGTTTTCAAGGTGTGGATATAGATAGAATAAGAAAACAGAGCATTCAATTTGAACGTTGATTCAGTCCATCCATTCACATGGTGATCGATTGCAATTTTTGTATTTTTTTTTTGTAAAACGCCTCAAGACGACATTTGTTGTCAGTTGGCACAATGTAAATAAACCAAATTCAGTAGAATTGAATTTATTCCTTCGGAAATGATCTGAGAACTCTGCTGCTCTGAGTCTGGCCAAAACAGTGCAGAATTTGGACTTGAAAGATGTGTGGTAATCCTGCTCTTATTACATCAGCAGCGCTATCAGCATCAGCTCGTGCTCCTGCCTGTCACCGCGACGCCTCTACATCAACTCGCTTTTGAAAAAAACCCATCTTTTTTCAAGAGTTCTGATTTGCAGCAGTGCTTCAGCTCCACTGTCATTATCACAATAATGACTGTGACAGGCCTTGATGGCTGTTGATAACCCAACATATTTTTGCTGATTGATAATCTTGGGTAGTTTGCGCCTCGCCTCTCCTCCCCGCCCCACACACCCCCTCTGTGTTCCCTGATTGCCATTCATCCCATTAAATGGAGCAGTTCATTAGACAGAGGCATTATGAATCTGATTTGCATTTACTCATATTCATATCGCATACATTAAAACAACACACGCGTGACATTTCAGCTTTGCCGGCCATTTGAGAATACAGATGAATATATTCATCCCAGCTGTTATTTATTTATTTTTTCGTCCCCTACTTGTCCGAAAAGCCACTCTGAACGCAGTGAAATGTGATTCACAGGTGAGCTGGCCCACGTGTTTATGTCTTTGTTTTGCATTTACAATGTCAGTATTTGAATTTGCAATATAAAAGCATTTGCTGCCTCAGCTAAGAGACTGTTCAGCTTCCCTTCATGAAGCATTTGCCCCACTTTATATATAAAGCATTGTTTTCTAGTCCTGGATTCAGCTTAACTTGCAAAAATATTTACACTGCTCAAATGTTTCCACACTTTGCCGCTTTACTACCACAAAATGTACATGTTTTGTGGTGTCTGCATGTTTTATACCCACACAAGCTAGCACATTACTAAGAAGTGTAAGAAAAATACAACATGGTGAGCATTTGTATTTGGTCCCCTTTACTCTGAGCCAATTCAAAACATACTTTATTGATCCCAAAGTGAAATCAATGGATTAATTCAAGATTCTTCAAGGAGATACTGTGGATAGAGATGGCTGTGAACAGGAGAGATCTCCTGCAGCAGTCTGTGTCGCAGCAAATTTGAGGAAGCGTCTGACTGAAGACGCTTGTTTTTTATGACATGCCTCTAAATTAAAACCAGTGCCTCTAAAAGTCACCAAATTAGTAAACAGTGTATTTTAATAAAAGCATAAAGATAGCTGTTCTGTGAAAACCTCAGAGATGAAGCGTAGTGGTCATGGCGCATCATGGTGAGTGTTTGGCTTACAGACAGAAGCAGGTAAATAAAGGGCAGTTCTGAAGGTAACCATGCAGGCAGATTTAAGTGAAGGACATGAAAAATACATGCAAGATGTTAAGGAATAGTTCAGCTCAAAGCTTATTCCTGTGTTGGAATTACTAAAACAAAGTCTAGCTCTAAAACCAAGAAAAATAATCTGAGGCAAGACTTGAAAATGACTATTTTTCCTCTTTGCAATCTGACTGGACTCTAGCTGCAGCATTTTTGCGCAGAAAAGCAAGCAAGCATTTAGTATTTGAGTCTGAACGTGCCAGGCGGTTGTTCTGGCATGTACAATTCACCAGCAGAAGGAGCCGATTTATTTCTATTTATTTATTTTTTATGTGCTTTATAGTGTGTGTTCAGCACCAGCCAATGAAAGACCAAATCAGGAAGCTTTTGACCTTTGCTACTGTATTAGAGACTAAAGAATTACTGCTGT
Source organism: Alfaro cultratus (assembly GCA_903066825.1). Classification (NCBI taxonomy): domain Eukaryota; kingdom Metazoa; phylum Chordata; class Actinopteri; order Cyprinodontiformes; family Poeciliidae; genus Alfaro; species Alfaro cultratus. Next base: position 93,549 of record CAEFZX010018508.1, on the reverse strand, counting down.
ACAACCCCACAGCCGGTCCTTAGTTTGATGTGTGTTCTTGTGTATAATTAGGGGTTATCAGGATGCGTATGCTATAGCAAGAACAATGCTTAACCTTGGACGGACAGCAACTTGTCAAAAGTGGGCCTCACGATTTATTGTGTTATGTTACGGTGATGGAATATGTCTCCTGAAAGCCTATTGCACATGACTTCCATTTTCTTTTCTTTTTCTTTTTTTTTTTTTACCACTAATATACATATCATTTATCTAAGCTGCAGACACTACAGTTGCTTCATTGAAATCGTTGCATTTGAATTACTTGTGTTGAACTAATTTCTATGAGATGCTCTACCTTTTGAGTAATTCATTACTCACATATTTTTACAGCAAACATGCTGAGTACAGGTGCTACTACATAGGGTTTGGTAAAGCCATACAGAGATTGTATTCGATTTTTGAACGTTCTGCTATTGTGGGCTAATGAAAATGTTTCGATTGCATTTATTATCCAGCATGTTTTTGTTTGTTTTGTTCTTTAGCTTTTTTGGGGGGAGAGAATTAGAGCCATCTGTCTTTTATGGCACATTTGTCATTGCATCTTCATTTAGTGATAAAAATATACAAGATGAATGTTTTACAGTGCATGTGGACTGATGTGTTTCAGCTTTATTCTGTCGGTTATGATGGCAACTTGTCATTTTGCCCAGGCGTTATCTACCTGCTTAGCTGTGTTGACACAGCCAGCGGCAGAACAGCGGTGTTAGAAAATATTGCTTCCCCGGTACTCATTATGCATGCTAGAGGTATTTTAGATGGGTATGTGTAAAATATTTTGGAAACCATGAATTAGTGTTCTTCCATTTCGCAATTACGGAGTATTTTGCAGAGGGGTCTCACATAAAATCAGAATTTTATTGTTGTAATGGGTGAAGGTGTAGAAATGTTCACGGAGTGTGAATATTTTTGCATGGCACCGTATGTTTGTCATGGTTTTCTTGACTCATATCATGGCAAACTATTGCCTCCAGCTGGCCTATACATCATTATTTCCGTATAATAAAATTCTTTCCCCATGGCTCAACAGTCTGTGTGATTTAACATTTATTTCCAGGCTGCTTGAATATGCTTATGATGCATCACCAATCTGATTCATCCTGAAATGACTTCTCCTTCTCCTGCCCTATCTGTTTGTCCTCACGGATCCTGCGTGTGTGTGCGTGTGTGTGTGTGCGTTTGAACGTATGCGTCTTCTCCTCGCCTGGCAGTGAGATAAAGGCCCGATGCCGCGCCGTAGCTCCAGGCTGCTGAGCTGAAAGGGGAGAAGCAGCAGGATGCAGTGGGTCACTCTGGTGGTGGCCCTGGGGTGCGCGCGCCTGTCCCAGGCGTCGCACGGTCCCACCCCCACACCCACCTCCACACACACCCCTCTGGTGGACAACTCGGAGGAGGAAGTGGACGAGCCGTGCTTCGAGCCGTGCACGTGCGAGGTCAAAGAGGGTGTGCTGCACGTGCACTGCGACGGGCGGGGCTTCACCAACGCCAGCCAGGTAAACCTCCTCACCTCCTCATTCATCACGGCCTTCGCGACGATGTCATTTCGTTAAAAAGCCGAATCTCCAATGCTAATATATCGACTTGTGGCTCGTTCTTATTGTTCACGTCCCCTAATTAATAAACTAAGTAATCAGAGCTGTAATTAATCATCCAGGTGTCACAGTCATGGATCCGCCCTTTCAAACTCAACCTCCAGAGGAACTCTTTCAGACGTCTCTATAGCAACGGGTTTCAGCACCTTGGCAACGCGGTGTCGATGAACCTCGGCAACAATGCACTCCAGGACATCCGAGTGGGGGCCTTTAACGGGTTGGCCAAACTCAAGCGCTTGTACCTCCATGAGAACAAGTTGGAGGTCTTCAGAAATGACACGTTCGCTGGTTTAGAGGCCCTGGAATACCTCCAGGTAAGCTCGAGGACATAATCAGTCCTAATTATCCAAGATTGACTTTATTATTGATGAATCAGTGCGAGAGTACAATTCGTTTCCATGCCAGAAACGGTGGTGGAGTGGCAGCTGGTCTGGGTGAAATGGGGTAAAAGAGTTTTAGGGTTTGTTTTTGAACCAGAGCGGCCAAGCTTTACTTTGAGCTCTGATGCCTTTGTCCATATTGCATTTTTCTGTCCCGTAGGCCGACTACAACGTGATCAAACGGATCGACAGCGGCGCTCTGAGGTTTCTCTACAAGCTTCGGGTTCTCATACTGAATGACAATCTGATCCCCGTCCTGCCCGCTCATCTGTTCAGGTTACATCCTGATTATTTTACTCCAAAGCTTTTTAATTATGCCAGGACTGATCTGTAGAAATATCACTGCCAGGCACGGTTAGTCACAGTGTTCTGCTGAGGTAGGGTTATTGTAGCGTGCACACAGCGCCTCGCAAAAGCACTCATATCCCTTGAACTTTTTCACAATTAGTCACGTTAAACCCACAACGCTTGACGTGCTGTACTGGAAAAGCTATGTGATAGATAGACCAACACCGAGAGGTTCATAATTAAAGTAGAAGGAAAAGTTTTCAACATTTTTAGAAAGGAAAATCCAAAAAGTTTGTTTCGCATTTGTATTCAGATCTTTTTACTGACGTCTTCAGAAATCAGCTAAAAAGTACAGTAGAGTCCAAGTGAGTTATGTGAAGGCCTCAGAGGGTCGTTAGAGAATATTAAAGAACAAATAGCATGAAGACCAAGGAACACAGCTGGCGGGTCAAGGAGAAAGTGGTGGAGACATTTTAAGCCAAATCTGGTGGACGGATCAACTTCACTCTGCCTTTATGAAACGTGGCAAGAAGAAATTCATAGGACACATAAAATATATGAAAGAAAGGGCTCTAGATGAGCCCAATATATATATTTGTTTGATAAGGAAAGTAACACTGCATTATCACCACAATCACCCTGCCACTGCTGTCAAGCAAGGTGGTGGCACCATAAAGCTGTGGGATTGCGTTTATTTAGCAGGGACAAGAAAGCTGGTCAGAATTGATCTAAGGTGGACTTCGTACCTTAATACAGGAAGGCCAGTCACAATAGCAAATGTTGCTAGGCGATAAATTGTTCCAGAAGTTATCGCGATAAACAATAATGTCGTTGTTTTGACACCACTTTCAACTTTATAATGGTATTGGCATGAAAGCATTCTCAAAGATCAATAGACTTAAAGTTTTAATGAGCATTTACCACCGAAACTGAGAGACTGTTTAAATATCCAAAATAAATAAGCAAAACAACAGAAACAACAAATAAATCGAATTATGAAGTCTCTGTAAAACAATGTCCTTCAAAAAAAAAAGGGCTAGTTGAGATCAAAACACCCAGAGTGAAGATTTTTGTCATCCAGTTTTTGGTAGAAAGAGAGAGAAAACAGAAAAATGATAAATCATGCAAATGGAAATTATTGAGCTCATTTTAATGTATCATGCGATTAATTGATTTATTGCTTATTGCGACAGGCCTAAATACAGGGCAATCCTGAACAGCGGTTCACCTCATGACCCTAAGCTAAATATTATCTCCTAATAACCCTTAGTGATTGTGACCTAGCATACATTGCTTCTGAGATGGTGACTGAAATTCAATATGTCATGCAGAAATTAACTTGAGAATCAATGGCAAGACCTAAAAATTGATTTTCGCTCCATTCAATCTGGTGTTGAAAAGAAGAATGAGAAGAAATTTGTTAGAAACATACCCCGAGGTCTTTGCAGCTGCAATCACAGCAGAAGGTGAAGGTGGTTGAGAACAAATGCACACCATTATCATATTATGATTTGCAAAAACAAGCAAACAAAAACAAATTTTAAAACACACACACACACACACACACACAAACCTTGTATCACCCCTTTTATCTCCTGGTCATACTGCAGTTTGTGTGGTTTTTTGAATTAAATCATAATAAAATGCACTAGATCTTTTAATTGTGATGCGACAAAATGATGAAAAAGCTCAGGGGTTTTTGAATGTTTTTGCAAAGTGCTGTATGTCATAGAAGATGAACTAATCATCAAAAAACAGATTTTTTTTCATTGCAGTTTGTCCTTTCATCTAACTCCTTTGCTTCTCCTTCCCTCTCCTGCTCCAGATCTGTGTCTCTGACTCATTTGGACCTACGGGGAAACCGTCTGAAGAGCCTCGCAAAAGACGGGACGCTGCAGTACGTCGGCCGCTCCCTGATGGAGCTGCAGCTGGAGGAGAATCCCTGGAACTGTAGCTGCGAGGCGGTGGAGCTACTGCAGTGGCTGGGTCAGATCCCCTACACGGCTGTCGTCGGGGACGTTACCTGCGAATACCCGTTTCATCTTCACGGAAAGGACTTGAGGGAAATCCCCCGCAAAGAGCTGTGTGCTGACCTGCCGGATAAAGAGCACCAGGGAGAGAGAGGCGCTCCATCAGCGGGATCCCAGCCCCAGCCTCTGCCCCCAAACTCTAAACACAACTCCCATCCCGGGAGAGCCAGGCCGACAAGACCATCGTCTATGGTGCACGGCTCCCGACAGAACACTCTCACGTCCTCCACTTTGTCCCCCCACACTTCAGCGGAGCGTAAAGAGAGGGAGAAGCAGCTGAAGCCAACTAAAAGGCCTCGATCCTCCAACCGAACGCCGCCCACCGCTCGCAGCTTGATGCCCAACCAGAACCCCCCTGTGGCGGGCTACCAAACACGGCCGCCCATTCCTATCATCTGTCCCATCCGTTGCACCTGCAATCTGCACATCGCCGACCTGGGCCAAACCCTCAACTGCAAAGAGAGCGGCTTTCGCAACATGTCCCAGCTCATACCTCGGCCTCTCAATGGCCGAAAGCTCTTCCTGGGAGGGAACTTCATCCAAAAGCTCGTCCGCTCCGACTTCTGGAACTTCTCCAGCCTCGACCTGATTCACTTTGGGAACAACCGCATCAGTTTCATCCAGGAGGGAGCCTTCTCCAGCCTAGTGAACCTGAGGACCCTCCACCTGAATGAGAACGAGCTGGATAGGTTGAGCCCCCACATGTTCCTGGGACTCCAGAACCTGAGGTGAGGAGTATTTGCATCGCGCTGTGTTTCACGCACATCCTCCCCTCTTAGCACTTCAAACAAATTTTCTCTTTTTAACCGAAGCCACATGTCAGCTTAAGGTACTTAGAGATTTGTTTGTTAAAAAAAAAAAGAAGTTGAATTAATTTCAGTATAATCCTGGCACCGGATAGCGCTGAAAATGTTGATTACCATTATGCTGGAGTTTGATTGAAATGAAGGATTCCCATTCTCTTCCATGTTTGTCATTACTTAGTCACGCTGTCTGATGCAATGCTCCAGTTGAGTTGTAAGCCTGGTTCTGAGTGACAATGTGAAAATTAATGTTTTCTGGTATTTGCATACAGAGGTGTTGATAAGACGGCGAGGTGTCAGGACGATGGCAGGATTTTGTGTTTGGGAAAAGGCTCGTCAGAGCGATGCATATGTATATAATTGTCAGATTAAGCTCACAAAGATGACTCATCTGTACATAATGCATATCTTCCTTCAGTAAGTGCATTAAACATTAATGAAGACAACAGATCAAAATTCATGCCATTGTATCTAAAGAATGATAAGTCACCTAGCTTTAGATTTCAGCCGCACCGTCTTTATATTTCCAGACAGGTTTAAGAAAATCTACAGCCATTAATCTGACTATTAATCAATAATAAAGATCCTCTGCGGACTTGGAAAATGTCTTCCTCTTAACCTCTCGTTAGCCTTTGTTAAATGCTAAATGGTGACAGAGCGCTCTGAGCAATATGAACTGGACCTACAGTGGATGTAAAAAGTCTACACACCCTGGTTAAACTGCTTGTTTTTCAATATGAAATGATGATAAGTTATTTTAACCCTTTTAAACAGTTAATGTGACATTCCTACACAACTAACAATGAAAAACAAACAAATCGATCCGAGCAGAAAAATAGAATAAAAAGGTTGCTTCAACTTGGTTGCACAAGTTTTGAAACTCTAACTAAACCTGTTGTCGAATCACATTTTTGATGTAATTTCAGCATTCAGTCTTCTTTGTTTGCCGTCTCTAAACATCCCATATCTACCTTGAAGAAGTTTCCAGAATCTCCTCTCCACAGCCTTTTTCACTGACTTACTGTCAAACTGAGTCCTGAGTCTGGTGGAGCCATGCTAGAAAATAAAAACAAAAAGCTATCGTTCAAAATTTTCTAATCATTATAACTCTTTACGAAAGTCTGGGTCCATCTGAAGAAAAGTAATCCCACAGCATGCCACTGCCAGCACCATATTAAGCTCTGGATGTGAGGCTGTGCAGTATCGTCCATCAGAAAACCTGTTCTAACATTAGGATTAGGAATAGTTTAGCCAAGTCTGGACACTTTTTTTGTCGTTCAGCCCCAGAGGAGACCAGCTCTATCCCAAAATTCCTGCTGTCCCTTCAGTTTTGCCTATTGGCATCCTCCCTTACCAGTTTCTGTTTTGTATTTTTTATTAATTATGGAGAAACATTTCATATTTTTATAACGTTGCTGTTACGTATTTTCTCAAACTGCTGCAGACGTTTTGTACCCCTACCCTGACTGATGATTTTGTACAAGGAAATCATTTTGATCCTCTTCAACCTCTCTGCAAATCCTGGGCTTAGCTAAGGGATACAAATAAACACAAGTCCAACTAGAACAGCTGAACTTCAATAATGGGTAATTGGATGCTCGATAACGAATAGCAGACGTGTACCTGAGACTGAATGCTAGATTTGAGCCAAAAGGTTGTAGTTGAAGGGTGCGCACATTAATTCAAAATGACAGTTGGGGCTTTTTCGTGTTGTACCTTTAGTTTCTCAAGGAAGATCTTTCTGTATTCAGCTAAGTGATACAGGCTACACATTACAGTGAAGTTGAAGAAGATATTCCTTTCTTTTCTTTCGTGTTTCTCAGAAACAAAAACATGCAGAATCTCTGAGAGTCATCGAAAAGTATATCACACTCACTTCTACTAATTAAAACAACAAAAAACATCCAATGTGGTAATCAGACATCTGTGTGAAATTTGACATAATTTGATACTGATCGGTTTGAGAAGAGGCAGAGGGGAGATTAAATCAAACTTCTTCTATGAATTTGAAACACGAATAATCAGCTGCGTATTTGTCGAGATTGGGATAAAGGAGGACTGAGCTACTGTGCGCATAGACCGTTTTATTATGCTGTAGGAGCATGGCCCATTTGTCTTTTTTTTGTTGCTGTAAACTGATAATATCTTCTTCTGCTTCCTGACCTTAGGTTCCTTTACTTGGAGAACAACAAGATCAGTGTGGTAGATCCCGGCACCTTTGACTCCATGCCGTCCCTTGAGTTGCTGTTTCTCAACTACAACGCTTTGCGGAGCCTCCCTGTCGGTGTATTCTCTGGAGTCAAGCTGTCTCGTCTTAACCTGAGAAACAATGTCTTCCAGCATCTGCCTGTGGAGGGTGTGCTGGAACACCTCAGAGGACTGGTACAGGTTGGTGGAAATCCATAATTTACTTATTCTAACCATTGGTTCCTGCAGGGGGCCGATGGGGTGCAGTGCCTGGCAAAAGTATTCGGTGAACTTGTTTTCACGTTGTCATTCTACAGTCATAAAATGGAATGTAATTTAATGAGATTTAATATGATAAAAATGCAGGCATGATGGTGAGGAAATGGATGCTTTAGTTTCAATTGCTTTTTACAAATAAAAACCTGAAAATTGTTTTTACATGATTTTCTTCTCCCTTTTTTATGCCCCTAAATAAAAATCTAGTGCATCTAACTGCACTCAGTGAGCTAATTAATTAAGTCCACCCAATTTAATTTTAGTAAGAATACAGATATTAAGTGAAGGCCTCAGAGGGTTGTTGCATAACCTTAGAGGACATTTGTTGTGCACTTCAGAAGTGTGACCTTTCTAGGAGAGTGTTGAGAAGAACTAGTCTTGTTTGCAGTTTTCAGCAAGCCACGTAGGAGATGCAGTAAACATGTAGAAGAACATGCTACCATTATGTAAGATAAAATTTCAACTGTTTGACCTGGTTGCAAATTGCTAAGTAAGGTAAAAAAATACCTGCACTGTGCATCTATCACAACAATCCTTACAGTACAACATGGTCATGGCATGAGAGAGTTCTCCTTCGGCAGCCTGGAAGAAAAAATGACAGAGGTGGCAAAAATGTTGTTTATTTAGTTTATTTAGTTGTTTATTTCATTCATTTTTGCAGTTTAAAATGTTACATGTTGATATAAACAAAAGTTGTGAATGACAAGGAGTGGTTGGAAGAAAAAGAAATCTTGTATAGTTTACCCTTTCTCTTAAACGTTTGCTAAACCATAAGCAACTAAGTATCAGTCAGCCTACAGAAACATCTTTAAACAGAAAACAGGCAATGCATATGAAAAAATGATAAGGAAGAAAGATATGTTATTTTTGTACAGATGCAGCACTCTGAGTTAATATACTTCACTATACAAGAAATTCATCTTGCAGATTTAAATCGAATCATGACAACATTAGAAAGTCTGGAATTAATTGAGCTGATTTCAGTTATTTGTGGCTGTTTTTGCGAAGATGAATGAGCAAAGTTTCAGTCTGTGGATGTGCAAAGCTGGTAGAGACAAATGAAGGTAACAGTGGCAAAAGATGGTTCCTTAAACTATGAACTCGTGGGGTTAAAGAAATACTTTCTGACCTTTCCGGGTTTTCTTTTTTACTGCTAATTTTAACATAATTCTTCATCTAATCTCTTCCCTTGTGCTGCTTTGTGTTGTTCTAATACATACAATTACAGTAAAATACATTAAGGATTGGAGTTCAGGAGTGTAACTGTGGTTATATTCTGCAATGCATATATTGCATTGAGGTGATGGACCTCAGTTTTACACCTGAGGTCCATCACAGGTGTAAAACAGTTTTACACCTCAGGTGTAAAACTGAGATGATGGACCCTTTGTTTCACTTCGCAAAAATGTGTTTAATCTCTCTCAAATACAACAAAGGTCTAAGATGCTGCAAAGAAACTGCAAATGGCGATATTACATCTTAATGAATCAAGTGCTGACAGGCCCCAGCTGCATTTTTAAACTTCTGGCAGGCCCTGATCTGCTGGCCTTTGAAACAGCTGGAGCTTTCTCCCGTCATCTGTTGTTTTGAGAGCACTGCTGCAGCGTGTGAGACTCTGTTTGTGCCTCAGGTATTCCAATTGGAAAATTGCAATAGACTCCATTTGCATAAGTGGTCTTAATAAATCAGGAGTTAGACTGGAGAAAGCAGAAGCCTTTAAGTGTTTAAGCATGGTTTTAATTAATGCAACGCAGAGTAAATAGACTGTATAAAATACAGCATATGTTCATTTTTAAATTTTTTTTTATTTTTTTGGTTTTCCTCACATCTAACCACAGTCTTTAAATGACTGGTTGCGGCGCGCAGATAAGAACACATATTAAGTCCTTTCAACCAAGACTTCAGGAAATTTAATGTAAGCTTTTCTTAGACAGCCAGAGCAGAATGAGGTAAAGTGGGTGTAGATTAGCCTGAATGTCATTGTGAATTTCTGTTCGTATTTAGCTTGATGGGAAAAAAATTAATAAAAATTCCCAAAACTCCCAATTCTGGGTTTGTGTGGGTGAGACTGGCAGTTTAGCGGCAGTTTCTAAATGTTTGCTGGAGGAAGTGTGCACGTTCAAATAAATGCATTATGCCTATTGTCCAGTGCTCTTATGTTCAAGAGAATTTAAGCTTTCGCAAATTGGATGCACCCGGTGGGCCGTATTCATGGAACCCAGCTGCATCGCCATTATAGAGCTGGAAATCTGTGCCACAGTAACTGAATCCGTTCATTTATCGGGGTTGTTATTTCCCTAACAAAGCCATATTAGCGCTACCCGTTGGCTGCAGAGAACAACATGACAGCGATATCACCTGTTGGCTTACTAGTGGGCTGTTTGAAGCTCGGGGCGTGGGCTTCTGTGGGCGCCTCTGTGTGTTTCTGAGCCAGCGTTTGCACTGTAAAATCAAAGGCTAACACTGATGGAAGCGGGATTTAGCTCCCAGCTGCTGGGGAAAAACAAAAAGAAAAGCACAATTCTGATAAAGCAGCAGCATACAGAGCTTACAGTCAGCTCTGCCGTCAAGAACAAGATTATGCAGTCACACCCACTTAACTGATACGAAAAATATTTCCCTTAGCGCACTGTTAGAAAATGATAAAAAAATTAGTCTGACGTTAAAGAGAAAATTAAAATCATTGTGGTGCGTGTGATTTCTCAACTGGAAAATTAATGCCAGTACAAGAGCAACCGAGCCTTAAAGCACAGATATATATATATATATATATATATATATATATATATATATATATATATATATATATATATATATATATATAAAAAACATTGCAGACAGGTTTCAATCCTGTAATTACTCGTGAACTGTGATGTGACTGCTGCTGCAGCTGCAGCTCTCTCTGCATGCTTATCGCCTCGGTATTTCCAGTCGCGCTCGGCTGGAAGGCAGCTCTGAGAGGAAACCGGGAGCAGCTTCAAAGCCAAACACTGGAGCTGTGGCTTTCCTGCACTGCCTCTTCACATCGTGCTCGACGTCTCATTTTGTTTTCAGTAAAGAAGGCCCCTTCGTCTGATTTTTGTGGACATGCTTCGATTATAGGCCGAACAAGAGAGCCCAAAGAGCAGGCCTAAAGGAGAGAGAGAGAGTGAGGGCGTTTCCTCTCAGAAATGAAACAAGGCCAGAGGCGCTAATGTGACAGGATGAGTTGACAACAGTCACAAGCAGAGGTTACTATAGGACAGAGCGCTGTGTTATAAACAGGAACAAGGCTGCTTTTTCAAAGCGAGCAGAATGATAAAAAATATTCCTACTAAGCTCAAGAGACGAGGGGAGTTTGTCTTGATTAACTTCCAGCTTTTCCATCATATTTAGACTCTGTAAACATGGTTTTCCCCTTATTGTCTTTCGTCTTTGCTACCAACGTTTCTTTGAATCTACAGAAGCACAGTTCAAAAACACAGATTAAAGGGGCAGCATTATGTAAAATCGATGTTTTTGAGGAGCTAAGCGAAACACAATTAATTAAACTATTTAATATGTTTTTATCCTAAACATACTAGGGCCGTGTAAATAGAAAGAAAAACATAAGGAGCAAATTTCTGCCAGAAAACTCAGAAATTTTGAAGAAAAAACAAGGACATTTCTGTAATTTTCTAGCAAATTTTCGACTTTTCAAACTCAGAAATGTCTTTGTTTTCTCTACGCAATTTCTGAGATGAATGTGAAAATTGCAGATTTTATTTTTGGTGGAAATTTACTCCTTTTTTATTTGCTATCTACTATGGCTTTAATATTCAGTTGTACAAACCAGCTCATTCATATTTAGCAAATCAGCTAAATATGAATGAATGACACTAATGATAAATTATAGTAGAGTGGCTAGAGTGGCTTCACCAGATGCTCCACCAGAGCATCTGGTGTTGACATGTTGGTATGTGGGGCCCCTAATGAAAATCTGCTTAGGGCTCCAAACAGGCTTGGGCCGGTCCTGATTACCACCACCAACCAGAAACCCCCTTCCCTTTTTTGTTGTGTACAGTTTTCAGTCCCTGTGACATCAGAGCTGTGATGAAAACAGGTTAATGAAATTCATTCTAGAATTCAAAGTTTTTACCCGTCTCCTTTGTTTACTGGAGCAGTTCAGCCCAATTATTTTGTTGATGTTCCTCCTATTGTGATGCATGTTAGAACCCAACACTTACTTTGAACTAGCAGCAGCAAATAACTTAAGTAAATAAATAAGTTAATTATCATAGAACAAGAGACTGCACCCACCCACCTTTAATAATAATAGTAATAATAATTAAAAAATAGTTTAATTCTGGACTGGATTACAACTTTTAATTACCTCTATTCAAATTTCAACCTTAATAAAATGGTTCGTTTTGTGTTATATTTTAATTGTGTTAATCATATTAAGCAATTTGAACTTAAAAAATAGTTTAATTCTGGACTGGATTACAACTTTTAATTACCTCTATTCAAATTTCAACCTGAATAAAATGGTTCGTTTTGTGTTATTTTTTAATTGTGTTAATCATATTAAGCAATTTGAACTGCCTTGTTGCTGAAATATGCTATAGAGATAAACATAACTTGATTTTTAGATTTATCATTGTGGTTTTTACTTCTTGTCTCGCATAATCTGGAGAAAATATAGATAATATAATGGTAATATAGATACTAACCCTTTCATGCATGAATTATGATCCTGTATGTCAGGATATGTTTTCCTCAAGTGTTGTTGATTTTCTCAGGGCATAAAAATAAGGTGGGAAAAAAATTCTTAATTTTTTTTTTGTAGGATTTGTCCAATGGACAGCATGCACTTACGTCTTTTCAACTAATGAAATGCTGCAAATTGTAATGTGAATATATTTTGACATTGTATAAATATAGAACATTGTATTCAACTCTCATCCTAGTCTAATGTTCACTGCTATCTGATCCCTTAATTCAGTCCCTCTCATTCAACCACTTGGTCTCATTTTAGTCTTATTTTGGCTCCTTCTCAAGCAGTATGATTTCATTATGGACATTTTTAATTTAATAAAACTAACAACATTGAATATGACACTTCAGCATTCTGTTGTTTTCTGTAACATAACAGTACTGACTCTTCAGTTTCAGACTTCTAAAAATCAAGGCTATCTCATATGAAAACACGCAAAGCACCCAGGTTGCAAACCACACAATTGGATGCAAATGTATTTAGTTTTGTGTGCAGGCTGGATCATTGCATGTTGATATTTTTGGCTGCAGTGAGGCAGGGCCAATGTTCCCCAGACCTCAGCTGGATCTCATGGGGTGTCTTAGACCAATGTTGTCCAAAGTCGCTCATGGAGGGTCGGCATCCTGCATGTCTTAGTTTTCTTTCTACTTCAATACACCTGGATCAAATGGTGGCTCATTAGAAGATCTCAGGAGAAACGCTGAGGAGGAAGCTGTTACCACCAGGCAGAGAACTAAAACATGCAGGATGCCAGCCCTCAAGGACCAACTTAGGACACCACTGCCTTAGACAACGATCTGCGTTTCAACGGTGATGGGATGGCACCGGCACTCTTGAGTGTGTCTGGATGGAACCCTCATTTATTAGCACACAAGCTACAGATGCCTGGAAATGGATAAGATTCACCTTCTCCAAGAAGTGAAAAAACACTTAGTATGATGTCAAGATGAAGACCTGGCTCTGATGATCAATACATTCTGGGTAGCTGAGGTATGACATGATTCCATATTTATTACTGGAAATGTCTCCAATTCCTGATCTGTTAAGGCCAGAATTTATTTTTTTCTTTTTTGGAATGCATACATGTTTGTAATCTGTAGGTGCTGCATATCCAGTTATTTCATGTCCCTCAACATCTTGCTTTACCTCAGTGATCAAAGGTTCTTCATCATCCTCATCTCCACTGTCACTACTGCTACAGTTGGCCTTTAATGTTTAAAAACTTTACTTCCTAATGGTAACAATGGACTTCAAGTTAAGAACTAAAATATGTCAGTTTATTTACAGCAAGAATATTTGCTGGAAATGTTGCATATTGTAGATCTATAGTCAGAGGATCGATATTGGTACCTGTCAAAATATTGTCACTGATGCATGACGTCCACTTCAGTGGACAGGTGATCAGTAGTAATTTTCTCCAAATATAAAATTGAAATTTAGAAAATACATCAGTAGTATTAGTATTTATGGGTTTCTTAATGTCACAATATTTATTTTACCTGTAAGAGTCTTCTGTCTGTCCGCCATATTGGATTTAACAAAAGAATTATTGCACTTGCAGTAGGTGGACAGTAGTTGGGAGTGTATTACCTGATGCACTAGTGTCCACTTTAGTGGTCTGTGTGCATTTATAGCATAAAAATCTACAAAAAACATAAGAAAATGGCTTTTAGATAGCTGTCCTCTGTAGTGACCGCTACACATGAAAGGGCTAACATTGGAAAACTTCAACCTTCATTCACATTTGATCGTAGAACTTTCCTTTTATGTATAATACAGATAGAGCAGGACATTATTTGTGTAATTGGCTGTTTCGCAGTTTGGTTCTGAGGATTATTGTGATGCACTGCCCCCTGGTGGTGACTCGTAGATCTACAGTTCACGCTGAGTTCAAGAGTAAGTTGTTTTGCTTTTTATATTAATCCAGAGAATTTCTTAGAATTCTGATTCCAAATGTGGGAATTCCATTTCTAACAAAGACAGCAAGTATTTCCCACCAACTGATACAGTAAAAGAAAAAAAAAAAAGTGCTGCAGTTGTAGCAAAAATACTTCTATTCCATTTGATGTAATTCAATTGAGCTGCGATACGTTTCATTTTACCCACAGTTACTGTTACAGTACTGATGTTGGAGCACGACACTAAAGTTTCTAGCGCTGCTCAGAGGTTAATCATCTGAAAGAAAATTCTTTGTTTTTTCATGATGCAATCTTGATTTATTTTTTTTTTTTAGGTGCAACATGACAGAACAATATAGTGCCTTGCAAAACAATTCATACCCACATAAGTTTCATGTTGCTTTCAAATTGGAAACGACAATATGTTTGATTTAGACTTTATGACAAAGAACAACACAAAATAGTGCATAACTGTGAGGCTAAGGATGCATGACTTTTAAATCATTTAGCAATTTTTTAAAGTTATGTCGAGTGTTATGTCTAGTAACAATCACAAGGTTCTCAATTTTATTTAGATTTAGTATGAAGGAAGAAGAGAATTATGCATACTTTTGAAAAATAAACATTTTTAAAATATGCCTTGGATTTGTAACCTGCATCCTACAAGGAAAAACAACACGTGATCTCTCACTCATTTCTTTATAGTTGAAAGAAATGGCAAAAATATATAGCATGAGCTAAAACCAGAGATGAAAACAAACAATGGAGGAAGTGATCTCTGTTTATTTAATGACGCATTTAGGTAACCATTGAAATCGTAGGAATTCCAACTTGCATTGTTCTTACGATCGTTCAGAGCGAAAACAACGCCAAACCAGTGAAACTGAAGAGATCGCCAAATAACCTTCTATTATATAATGTTACTGAAAATAGTTAAACTCAAGACGCTATTATTGTCTTATCTTCTTTGAATTAACCACATTTGTCAAACAACTTCTGAATGGAAGGACTTCACACCCACGAAGCCTATGAAGAAAGTTGTCGGATTGGGTTTATACGCAGAACATTGAACGCAGCATCAGTTCCTGGTCAAAGGATACACCGTCAGTGAGATCCAGATGCTTTTAAATCTGAATTCCTGAGTGGGAATGCGCTCAACCCTTTGCTAGGACCCTGTTTCCCGACCCACGGTGCTGAAGGAGCTTCCCAGAGATGACAGAGGAACACCTGGACGCGGCTCGACGACTCAGAAATTCAGCGGGCTCTTCGAGCGAGGTAACCTTAGCACAGGAGCTAACTTGGAGCTAGCCCTGGGCTAACTTAAAAGCTAGCTAGATAACGTCGGCGCTTTCATTTGTTTGACACCTCAGCCGTGTGTACGCGCGCGCTGAAGGCGACAGCAGCTGCTCGAGCTTCAATTTGGGACGTTGACTGACGCCGAAGGAAACCTTTAAGCAGTGCTAGCTGTACCGAAACTATCCAAGGGTTCCCCATCAACAAGTGGTCTCTGTTCTGCACAGTGGGGAGCTGCTGGTTGCCTGACAGCAAGAACAAATCGCTCCACTTTAAGACCTATTGATATAACTGTGCACCAAATCTGCCATTCCGTTTAGCACTTCATCCCTAGATCTACAGATAAGAGTTTCAATCAGTGTCATATGTTATGTAACCCTCTGTGGTAATCTTCTCCGACCGACTGCAGTTTTTCTCACTGTCCTATTTTCCTCTGATATCGGTGCTTTTAACATGACAGTGTGAGACAGATTGGATTGTGTGTGTGTGTGTGTTTGTGTGTGTGTGTGTGTGTGTGTGTGTGTGTGTGTGTGTGGGTTGGGTGTTCTCCATCCAAGCATGTCGCATGAGTCAGGCCAGATTTATTCCAAGAAGCTTAAACATCTAGATGTTGACGGATCCTGTCAGAGTAGAAGTCATGTTCTGATGCAGCAGCGAAAATACCAGAAACACCATTCAAAAATGAATTATTATAATAATATTGTATGGGATGTTTGACAGCAGGTTTCGTTATGGGAGGGCGGAGTGACTCTATCATGTCTGTCCTGTCAAAGGACAGAATGGTTTTGTTTACTTACAATCTGGTAGAGAACTGACCCACAAGCATTTTTTAATGGTGTTATTGATTGGCTCTGATCAGTCATCAGCAGATCCAATACTAATAATGCTAGCCCATCAAAACTAAGAATTCCCACCATTTTTAGTCTGCAACTGAAGCCCTTTTAGTAAAAAATCAGTTTTGTATAAAGAGATGGGATTTTGTCATGCATTCATTTTCTTTTCCCCTCTCTTTCAGTGTCTTAGTGCTGAGAAAATGACCAAAATTAGAATCTGCAGGTCACAGAAGTCATGTCATTGATATCTGCCTAAGAGTAGGGGTCTATGTCAAATTGCTTTTGTTTATCTCTTCTCAGTGGGGTTAATTTGAGATTTCTACAATTGTCAGTCAGAAATCAGAAAGTTTTTTCTCTTTATCGGTTCTGACCAGTGAGTGTCAGGTGAAATACTGAAGATCTGATTTACCCATGCCCATCAAACGCATGCAAAGAAGGGAAACACAACATTCTCACATAATTTTTCAGCAGGACTTTTTTTTTTTTAGAAAAAAAGTTGCTGCAGTGGTTTGAAAAGTAGCAAAATATAGCTCCAAAATTGTTAAGTTGGCAACATTGGGTGTAAACCTCGGACATGGAGATGTGGTGTCATGGGCGCGTCTGCCAGCACATGGGGACAGTGGCTGATTTTCAGACATTGGTGAAGGAAGATAAGATGTGTTTGACATTTAAGAATCAAGGTTATTATACTTATCTAGAAATAACAAAAACTGAAGTTGAGAAAATTTATTTTTTTTTGCTAACTGTAAAAAAAAAAAAACGGTAATCAATGGGGGAACAACTATAACTAACTGGAACTATATTGTGCATTAATAAAACTAACTTTGGTTTTGTCTTCATTAATCTATTTAATAACCCTTTGAACTGATGTGAAATAGATATTTTTTTCTCTACACAAGCAGTTTACGACAGCTGTCGGCAAATTACGGCACTCCATATTCCTTACGCTAGTCCGCTAGAAGGCCACAGCAAACATTTAGAATCAGTTGGTTGTTCAATAATAATAATAATTGAACTAGTGATGGGTATTCATTACCCAATAGATGTATACATAATCACAATACAATTTAAAATTTTGTTTAATTGGTTAATTTTAGGTGCAGAATTCAAAATGGTCAAAGTATGAAAAGCTAAAACTACTGCTATAAAAACCAAACAATATTCAACTAATAAAAACTAAACGTTCAACTAATAATAACTAATAAAAACTAGCAAACATGTCAAATACTGACTAAAACTAACTGAATTATACAAACAAAAAGTCACAACAAAATAAAACTAAACTATAACAAAAAAAAACAAAACTATTAAAACCTTGATAAGAATTGGCCAATCACACAAACTTAAGGAAATCGGTGCTGATCATTCGGCACACTCCTAATTTTAAAGATCTCAGTTTGGTCAAAATTGCAAAAATGAACATTTTACTACCTGGGATTTTTAGAGTTACCTGACTTAATCTTGTACTCCACAAACCCACAAACCCCAACTGGTGTTTGTGGAGAACAGGTTCCTCTATCACTGCATCACCTTCCTTCTGTGTGGGAATGTTGTGGGCGCAACACTTCTAGCAGACGGTGCTACTGAACTGACTCGCAGTGACTCCACTTAGCGTTCTAAATAAACGCTTTAGTGACTGATTGTGTGTCTGGTGTGTGTTTTCTTATTTTTCTTTTTCCTCAGTAAGCGACATGGACAACTCTGTCACCCTGTGGCAGTTCCTACTCCAGCTCCTGTTGGACTCCAGCAATGAGCAGCTCATCTGCTGGACCAATGAGGAAGGAGAGTTCAAGCTGCTGCAGGCCGAGGAGGTGGCCCGGCTTTGGGGAGCCCGCAAGAACAAGCCCAACATGAACTACGACAAGCTCAGCAGGGCGCTGAGGTACTACTATGACAAGGTATGCTCCGGTGACCTCTGACCTCTGCACAGGAGGTGGTCAATCAGGGAAGTTTCATGCCAAAGAGAAAAACAATCCCACAATTCTTTTCATTACCATTTAGGAGTTTACGCTTAAAATGTGTGGAAATACTCCGATCCTATTGGTTCACAGCAACAAGAAAGGAATGGCAGCTTGTATACACTTGAGACCAGAAGTTTACATACACTGAATGAAATGACACGTCATCCACCTTTCTTCTTCTCACTGCCTGTAGTTCAGTCAGACCAAACGTCAGAATTACCTAAATTATTTATGTTTTTTAAATGTCTGTTTTAGAATATCCATCCATCCATCCATTTTCTAACACCTTTGTCCCTGGTGGGGTCAAAGATGCACCCTATCTCACTGAAGATAGGGTGCTGGTGTCTATCTCCAGCTAACGTTTCGGGCGAGAGGCGGGGTCACCCTGGACAGGTCGCCAGTCTGTCACAGGGCAACACAGAAACAGACAGGACGAACAATCATGCACACACACTCACTCCTAGGGACAATTTGGAGAGACCAATTTACCTGACAGTCATGTTTTTGGACTGTGGGAGGAAGCCGGAGTACCCGGAGAGAACCCACGCATGCACAGGGAGAACATGCAAACTCCATGCAGAAAGTCCTGGGTTGCTGCAAGACCTTGTTACTGCAAGGCAGCAGTTCTACCAACTGTGCCACTGTGCAGCCCTGTTTTTGAATATGTAAAATTTATTCATTAATGTCTTCAAAATCAGACACTTATATTAGTATCAATGAAGGTTAACTGAAACATTTAACTTCAGACAGGGAGAAAAAGGTTTGTGCATCTTTTTATTTGGTGTATGTAAACTTCTGGTTTCTGCTCTATGTAATTTGTTTGGATTACATACCATCTCCCAGTAGTGCATAAATGTGAAGTGGAAGGAAATCATAATTTTTTTTTTATTTTCTATAAATAAAAAGCAGAAAAAGTTGGTTGGACATTCAGTCAGTACAGCTGCAGCTGTTTGGATCTTCACTGTCTTTACATATCAAAAAGGAAACTGACATTATTCTGCAAAACAGCTCCAGGTCAGTCAGATTGAAGAGTGTCTGCGAAGATCATTAGTTTAACCAGTTATTCTCAATTAGATTTTGGTCTGGCCTAAGACTGGGCCATTCTAAAATGTAAGTATGCTTTGATCTTAATTTGTGGGCGTTGAATGTTCACGTTCGTTAGGACCGAACGTGAACGTCTGGCACATATTCAACTCTTTCGCGACCTTCAAGTGGTTTTTGTCCAGCATTGCCTCTTATTTACCTCCATCCATCTTCCTGTCCACAGTGAAGTAGAGCTTTAAGGAGGAGCAGCAAAAGCAAATGAGGTGGATTAGCAGAGATTAATATCAAAAGATAACACATCTAATATAAAGGTGAATGTAGTTCTCACTGCGGAGTAGAGATGCAAATCTTTAACCATTTGATTCAGTCTTTTAGGGTCACAATTTGAATCAAACAATATTTATTTCAGAACAAAATTTTTCTGTTCAAATGTTCTGGAGATAAACAAAACTAATGCATTTAGTTAAAACAAATCTATTTGGTTTCATACTGTATCAAATTATCAGTTAAGACTTAAAAATAGTTTTGTGCATAAAATTCTGTAACTTAAATTACTACTATTTGGGTTACACATGTAGTAATTATCATTATTAGGTCACATTGCACAGGAGCTGATGTCAATAATTTGTTTTTGGAAAATTAAAGTGAAAGGCACAAGAAATTAGACATACACAGAAAACCCCATTAAAAAAATAGAAATATATACAATACAGTTAACATTAAAGTTTAATATGCACAAGATTTGTTAAAGATGCAAAAAAGGCAGTGACAGGTTAGCTTATCTACCTGGCTTTTTCTTAAATAATAAAAAAAAAATCAAAGAATTATTCAAAATACTTATGGTGGGTGAGACAGTCTTCTACAATGGCCTAGTGGACATGTGATTCCATATGAACTATTCTCACAAACAAGAGCAGTGAAGATGCACAACTTACACATTTTAAAATCGTTTTTTGAGTATTTTGAATGAATTCAGAATTCCCACCACTAGGAATTGTGATTTTCTATAGAATACATTTTTTTCTTGCACCACTAGTGCAGAGGAATTCTAAAGTAAGTAGCTCTGTAGACTGGTGCCCACCCTGCCTGTGGTTTGACCCTGTGGGCGTTGAGCCATGCTACTCTGGGACGTCTGTGGCTTTGGGCTTGGTGCAGACAGGAAGTACTCAGCTGTCCCGCTCAGAGGGCGGTGCTGCCGACTCACTCTGCTCTGTCTGCTCTGTCTCGTAGAACATCATAAAGAAGGTGAACGGCCAGAAGTTCGTCTACCGCTTTGTGTCCTACCCCGACATCCTGAAGGGAGACGCTGCTGCCCGGATGGACGGGGGTGAAGACGGAGTCCTCCCTGCTGCTGCTGCAAAGAGGTTAGACGGCGCTCTGCTGGAGGCGGAGTCTGCCGACCGCTCCAAGGTGGCGTCGGGTCCGGCCACTCTGGGCTCCAGCAACAAGCAGTCCAACAGAAACGACTACATCCACTCCGGCCTCTACACTTCATTTCATCTCAACTCCTTGCCCAACGGCCGGCAGCTCTTCAAGTCCATCAAGGTAGAGAACCCTGCAGAGAAGCTGGCTGAGCGGAGGGCCGCCTCCCAACAGAGCCAGGAGACCCCCCCTCTGCTGCAGGCGCCTCCAGCAGCCGCTCCGCCATCAGTCATCAAGTTCGGAAACAGCCCGCCAAAGCCGCTCGCCGCGCCGCCTCCTTCGGTCACCATGGAGACCACCCTGAGCAGCTTAGATTCCCTGCAGGCTCCACCTCAGAGGGCCGAATTCGTCAGCATACACTCCTCCCTGCAGCCGCAGTCCGTCTACTCGCTGGAGCACAGCCGGCAGTCAGAACCCGGCCTGGGCCTACCGGACCTGCGCGCGGCACCGGAGGCCGTTCAGGAGGGAAACATGACCAGCAGTGACGGCGAGTCAGGGGGCTCTGTGTCCACAGAACCAGCTGCTCTGGAGACACTAGAGGCCCAGCCACACGACAAGGCCAGTACACTGCTGCAGACATCGCTACATCTTTCTACACAGGACAGAGCATTTATCATATTATTTATCATTTATCCTGATTAGCTTCTTGTAAGACTTTTGATTTATAGTTCTCACAATAAATTCAAATCATTGATAAAAAAAACAAAAAAAAACATTGTAAAACCCCTGAAAACTGTTTGTATTGTTGGGCTTGTTAGCAGGGAGGAACAGATCTACTTTTTTCACTTCTGATACCAATACAAGGTTTAGTATCGGCTGATCCTGATCTAATATAGAAAAAATATAGAAAAACAGCTGAATTAAAGTAAAATGTTTCTTTTTATGCTAACTGCACCAGTACAGCACACTTGAACATACAAAAAGCTTCATAAGCTTGGTCAAACATGTAAAAACAAAACAACTTAAATTTATTCAGTCAGTAAATTTAACAGCCAATGGAAAATAAATAATAAAGAAACTCAAACTGACTAAAACAATGGGTTGATTAACTAAGTCAAATGTAAAAATAAACTAACAAACCTTCTTTCAAATGGTTCAGAAAGTGTAATTAGGAATTCTAAATATAATGTAAAATAAATAATAAAGCATGATGTCAGTCAGAACACAAAGTATAGAATTAGACTGAATAGATTTGACCTTTTGCATCAGGCACATTGTCACTGATGACCAATCTAGATCATTTTTCAGTATCGAGACCGAAACAGATATTAATATCAGATTGGTGCATCCCTAATTGTTAGCTTTACTACTTTCTCCACTGTTTGTTCAGTGAAAGTATCAATAAACTTGGAAGTATGTGTGCAGTTTAGTGTTATAAATCACACGTCTTTACCAGGCCTGGTGTCCTCTTCATGCGTGGTGTCCTGAAGAGGCGTGTTACAATAATGTTTTTCAAGAGCAGTACTTGTGTTTGTGCCATACAGTCACAGCCATACAGTTGCCTAAAAAAAAGTGGTAAATAGTTCTTACTCTCATTTTTATCATTATGACAGTTCCACAGAATATCGTGATAAATCTAAGTCCATATTGCCCAACTTCTAGATGTTGACCTTATTTATGAGTTTGTTTAAACCAGCGTATCTTCTTGTGTGGCTGTCATAGCTGATAGACTGAAGTGTGACCCGTGTTTTTAAAGGAGCCTGTTGTGTGTCCAGCAGGTGGACGGCGGCATAAGCGTGTGTATAGACGAGCCCAGCCTGGTGGACACTGAGACCAGTTCGTCTTCGGTGAACAGCAACACCGCAGGAAGTGCTCAGGCTCTGGGAAAAACTCGTAAACCGCCGAAGGTCCTGCAGCTCAGTCCGCCCGCTCTGCTCGTCACCACGTCCGAGTTCTCCCCCATGAACATGTGCAGCCCCTCGCTGCCCACTGCCTCACTCACACCAGCAATGCTCCAGGTGAGACGCCTCTACTGCCGCATTGCCATGTTTTATCACATTACAGTCGATGTCGGTATGCGGTGTCTCTGAATGAACCGACTGCAGTTTTGCTGATCCTAATGTTGACAGATAGATTTTTAAATCTTTTTCTTTCAGAAATGTTTTCATCATTTTGCAGAGGTAGATCAAATCTACCGCTTTTTTTTTTTTTTTTTTTTTAGTACTGAGGACAAAGCCACTGCACTCCATAGATCTTTAAGTTAAAAGTTTGTGAAGACTTTTGGAAGGTGTTGAGTCAGACTGAATAAAATGAAGTTGGACATTTTCTATAACTTAATAGCATATATCTGCCTAGTTCTATTTTTTTGTTTTTCTGAGTACTTGTTGTTTTCTGCGATAATTGAATTTATAAATGTGGAAACGAAACAGACGGGTAAATTAAAGCAAACGTAAAGTTTTTCTAACTTCCAAACTGGTTTCTACTGGTGTAAAGTTGCAGAGTGATCAGCACAGAGGTTGAGATGGCACCATGTCAGTGTTTGTTCTCTGTGACCTGCTTCTGTTGCATCTGTTCTTCCTGTCGCAGCTCCTGCTGCACGAAGTAGAACAGAGACGCAAGGCGACAGCAAAACCTCTCAGCAAACCTGAGCTGAGGCTGGAAAAAACAAACAAATCTGTTTGAAGTTAAAAATATAATAAAGTGTAAAACTGCTGAAAATCTGTGAATACTTGAGACCCCCTTTAAAAACGCTCATAACTCCCACTTTTAACAGATAAAACACCAAATATACCTTAAAATGCGTTAAGTGGAAACCATCCACTGTCTACTTTATCGCTACTGCTGGGGGTTCAACCAATCAGCAGCAAGCAAAGAGAATGCCAGTGGTCCAGGGAGCTTTGGCATTCCTGGTAGTGTGATGGTATGCTCTGAATCCAACCTCTCTGAGTCAGTTTTCTGGTGCAGGGTTAAAGTTTATTCCTTCAGTTGGATTCAAAGCTCCTGCTGGACGTGAACCTGCAGCACACTGTGTTCATCAGCGTTTACTGCTTTGAGTTAAAGCCAAGCTGACAAATAACATTTATTTGTTACACATCTCTCTTGTAAATGACATCTTGGATCTCAGTGAGGCAGCATGTATAAATAGATCAAAACTGTAGTTAAAATAATAAAATCAGAGATTATAAAAGTTGGCAGGTCAGAGCTTAGAGTGGAAAAAAAGATATCAGTATTTGGCCTGAAGGGTGCATTTCTTTTTTTTCTTTTTTTTAATCCAATAAAACCAAAATTCAACTTTCAGATAACAATTATACAATTTATTTGGCACAAAGCCAGTACTGGGCATTAAGAAAGAGCTCTCTACTGTCAGTCGCTGCTTTAACCATAAAATTGCATAAATCAAAATTAGCTGAATGGAAATTTGGCAGTTTCTTACACTTATGCAATCAGATATTTTTGTTTTATTAACTTTTTCTCGCATTGTTTTTCATTGATGTTGGACAGGATATGAACCTATATTCCCCGCTTTATCTGTCATGGTCCCATTTTACATCAGAAAGCCCAAAGTTTTAACAGCTTCTTGCTCTCATCCACTTTCTTGTTTTACATTCAGACATCTTTCAACTGCTGGACATCTTATCGAAGACAAGTCAATACCTTTTTCCAGCGATTAATTTCAAAATGCAGCGAATTAATAGTTTTCTAATTATTATTATTATTATTATTATTATTATTATTATTATTATTGTTATTTTATTATTAAAAAAACAACAACATGACTTTGAATGTGTTTTTATTTTAACTCATGATCTAAACCCACTTTAAAGTGTGTTCCAAATAGTTCCAAGCCAAATATGACTGTACGAACGTGATGCTGCAGCTCCCATGTGAGCAGCAGGGGGCAGTAGAGCTGCTGTAAAGTCTCCTTGTTGGCCGTTTAACTGTTGGTGGTGTTGCTGTGGGTCAGAGTGGATTAGACCTGCTTGTTCAGGTCAGACCTGGTCATGGCTTCCAGCTCAAGCTCCCTGTCGGCTCACATATGGAGAGGACCAACATTTAGCTGTCTCTATCGTTTGCTTGTGATGGTCTTTAAAGCTGAAACTATTTTTCAAAGCATCAACACAAAACACAACGAAGAAAAAAAAATCAGGAAACTCTGGGTTGATTTCAGTTGACATGATCGTCACATTATTCAGCAATAAGTATCGCAGTTCTGTAGTTTTCCAATATCTTGCATGATTTTTGTTTCACCTGACGATAATTCTTGCTTTTCAACCCTGTATTACACTGTAGAAAGTTGGAATAACAAAGTGTTTTCTATCTTATGTTGCTGCTTCTTTTCACAAGATGCTCTGAAGAAACTGATATTTCTCACAAACATTTTTTTTTTGTCACATTTCCTCCGCAAACACGTTTGAAGGTGCAAAACCTCTTTGTTTTCACTTTCTGCCAAATTTTCCTCTCCTCATCCTCCGCTCTCCACACAGGAACCTTCACAGTTAGACCTCAGTTATTAGTTTGGAGAAGGGGGAGGCAAAATGTGGTTCTAGTTGGAAAAACTAGGAAAACAGTTTAGAAAAATGTTTCAACGCCTATAATCTGAGAATGGATGATATACGTTTTAGACACCTTGTCTGATTTTACAATTAGGCATTAAACTTTATTTTTTGATAAAGCTTTTAGTTGGAATTGGTTAGGATACCCTGAGTTGCGTCTGTAGCTGTGCTGCTATAGGTCGTACAGCCCTGTAACGGTTCGATGTTGGATACTAACTAGAACATAACACGCCATTCTTTGCAAATGTGAAACTTTACTCAACTAAAATTTTACAAAGCAGCTAAGTAAATTACTGCTTTAGAATTTGTCCAGAAAAGCTCATTTAGGGGAAGCTAAGTGTGCTAAACATTTTCAAAGTTAGCAAAAATTGTTCGAGCTAAGCAAAAAAAAAAGAAAAAAAAAGTGCTCCGCTATTAACTAATTAGTAGAAGATTGTGCTCCACCTCAAATGGAAGACAGTTAATTTCTGTCCTAGTGTGGATCAGAGAGCAGCCTGCGCCGACCTGCTGACCTTATCTGTCCTCACCTTGGACTTCCTACGTCAGGTTCTGCCTCAGAGCCGGTCCAAACCCCGCTGCTCCTTGGGAGACAGACCAGTAGCATATTCTGTGCCAGCTGTTGCTCCATTGATATAATGATGTTTTACAGCAATCATTTACAACAAGCTATGAGCGCTGACATTTTTATGAGGAGGATAAACAGCCTAGAGCAGGGCAGCCGATAGCCAGACTAATTAAGCTGCTGATATTAATCTGATAGCCTGTGGCTTCAATAAGCAAAGACCAGAGAGCAGCTCACATACCGGACAACTAGTATCATTGCTATGTAATGTTACTATGATTAGACTAGTACTTAAACTTCCTTAGTGGTGTGTGGTGGGTAAATGTTTGTGTTCATACTATTATTGACAGTAGAATTTTAATTTCATTTTTCCCCCTAAAATCCAGTGATATGTGATTGATCAACACAAAGTAGTGTTTCCTTGTTCAGTGGAATCAAGATGTGTTCAGAAATATAAATGTTTTAACACATGTTATTTTGTATTTTATTGATAAATCTCAATAGTGTGGTGTGCAACTCCTTTCGGTTTGCTGGAAGGCGAACCTCAATCTCAAGTCTTTTCTCACCTTTATAAAGTTTCTTCTAGTTTGTTTCCAGCTCCATCCATCTTCCCATCAACTCCAACCAGCTCCCCTGTCCCGGCTGAATAAAAGCCTCCCCTCATCATGACGCTGCCACCACCAGGCATACTCACTTCTGACAGATGCACTGTTTTCTGTCTCAAAAGCTAATCTTAGGGATATTCACATTTTTTCTCTAAATTTATCATCAGAGTAAAGGAGCTGAATACAAAATAGATTCCAGATTTATCAAATATTTAGAGAGACACTATTTCTTGATTTTTATCCACCTTACAAGCCATCATTACTTTGGGCTGGTTTATTTAATAAAATATCAATAAACCATGATAGAGTTTTATGGTTGTACCGATTGCAGTTTTCTGACCTGACCTACCGAATTGGATTTTGTGTGTGTGTGAAAATTTGCTAAAAAATGGTGACAAAGTTGCCAAGTTGGCAATTATTAGTTGATTATGCTGCAGAACCCTCTTTAACCGTCAATGTTTCTGTCCCTCCCAGACTCCAACCCTCCTGCTGACTCCCAGTCCTCTACTGTCCAACATCCACTTCTGGAGCACACTCAGTCCCGTCGCTCCCCTCAGCCCAGCCACCAGACGTCAGGGAGCCCATCTGTTCCAGGTGGGTGTGTGGAACCAGCTCTACTTCCTGTTTCTCTCCGCTCTAAAGCTGAACACCATCATTTTCTTCTCTGTCGCAGTTCCCGTCGGTCCTGAACTCCCAGTTCCAGATCCCAGTCCAGAGCCTGGATGGGACCAACACACCCGGACCCATTTCCCCAGACCCCCAGAAAACGTAGACGCGGCCCACGCCCGGGTGAGGCGGACGGATGAGGGCGAAGCGTTCACTTGGTCTTGTGGTATTCGTGCCCTCAGGACCCTTTTCTGTTTGCTTTCCTGATGCATTCATTTTGTCTGGCTTATTTTGGGATCACAGCAGATGAAAAGGAGAGAGGGATTTCCATGGTAACTGGACACAATCTGCTTCACACCTAACGGGATTCCAGCTATGGCTTTGGTGCCAGACCGGTTCTTCTGACCTGAGTCGACTCTGGCCGTTTGTTGCTCCAATCCGATCATACACTTGCCTCAGCTGCTCACTACCCGACCCACACCACCTCCACCCTTCTGTCTTATTCTGACTTGTGGCCATAGTCCAAACTGAACCTTAAGTTATGCTTCTGCAGTGCTTTGCAGATGTTTTAACACTCCTTTCACACTCTTTTCTATGATCCAATCCCAACATTCAGTGTGTTTCATTTGGATTGGATCTCAGAGAATGAAAGGAGTGTGAATACTTATGCATGCCACTGTGTGTGTTTGTTTTAATGAAACATGTGGACACCCTGACAGCCATGTTGACCTGTTCTGCCTTCGTTAGGGAAGAAAGAGAAGCCATACAGCATGTTTGGCCACAGGGGCAGCCATCCAGCCGTAGTTTTCCCTCTGGCCACAGGGGGCAGCCATCCAGCCGTAGTTTTCCCTCTGGCCACAGGGGGCAGCCATCCAGCCGTAGTTTTCCCTCTGGCCACAGGGGGCAGCCATCCAGCCGTAGTTTTCCCTCTGGCCACAGGGGGCAGCCATCCAGCCGTAGTTTTCCCTCTGGCCACAGGGGGCAGCCATCCAGCCGTAGTTTTCCCTCTGCCACAGGGGGCAGCCATCCAGCCGTACTTCTCTCTCTGTCAATGGATCATTAGTGTCATTGGCTTGTTGGGGAGGGAAACCAGAGAACGGAAACAGAGGGAAGCGGCTCGTTTGTTAGTGGGTGAACTTTTTTTTATTATCACCAGCTGGTCTTTAAAACATTCTTTAGAAATAAGAAAGCAAAAAAAAAAAACATCAGGGCATCTGTTCGCAAGGATAAGATGGATGCAGAGATTTCTGTGGTTGAAATGTCTCCCTATGATTTTGTGAAAAAATTAATACCATAAAAAACTCTTTGTGATGCTCGCTATTTGTGGAAATCCTGAGCAGTTATTTGTTGCATCTTTATAGATCCTGTTAAGAAGCCTTTCAGTTAAATTCAAATTAAAAACATTTTGTTGAATCTCCAGTAGCAGTCAGAGTCGCAACAAATCTAGAAAATCCTCTGACTAAAGATAGTTGTTGCATGGCAGTCTTATGACTGTAATGACATGTTAACAGCTAAATATCCAGGGACAAAAACAATATTCCACAGTAACATGTCCTGGATGACATCATCAGTAGTTACCAAACAATGCTAATCCACCTCATTTGCTTTGGCCGCTCCCCTTTAACTCTCTGACTGTCCGTATGGTTACCAAGCCGAGCAGAGAGACGTTGGAGGATGGTTTGAACTTCCTGTTCCTCTCTCTGCTCAGCATCATGAAGCCTCCTCTTCAATGCCGCTTGGAATTATTGTAGCTTTTACGATGCTAATCAGTTGCTCCTAGTTGGAAAAACAGTACGTTGTTGCCACGGCTACGCATTCTAGCTGTCCACAAGTAAAAAAGCAAGAGTAATTGAACAATAATGCAACACCTCAACCAAAAGGATTAACAGAAGTGTAGAAGAAGAAATGAGAGGTAGCGTAGCTCCTGCTGCCACCACCAGTGGCACTGTTCTAGAATTAGTTTGATTCCAGTTCAGCACTAAACATCCCTACATACATGTAGTATTTAGTACCTGGTTATTGCTTCAGTATCTGTTTAGATACTGAAGCATATTTGTACAAATGCAGGTTCATTCAATCTGTCCTGTAAACTTCTACGTTCTTGTCAGCAGATGCTGCCGTCTTCTCTCTGATTCCAGTTTAAAAAGCTCCAAACAAAACGGATGGAATTAAAGCCGAGACTGTTGATGGCTCTTTTTGTTGTTTTTTTGTTTGTTTTTTTAACCACAAATAGCAATACCTTTGCTTGCCCAAGAGTCAGCCAAAACATTATGACCTGTTTCTGCTGCTGAGCTGGAAATGCACCGAGCAGTCAGCCGGAATCGGGTCTGCTCAAGACACTAGCGACATTCTTCGGTGTGGAAGTTCTTACTGTGGGAAGCAAGAAAGGGTTAAAAGCGACTTAAATGTAAATGTATCGTCAGCCGTTTATTCAGGCTGATAATATTTTCAACAGATAATAGGAAAGCTAAGCATATTACTGAAAAGTTGTTCTCTTATATTTTTTCCTAGGGTTTTATTCTCCGAATTTAAACAGCCACCACTCTCAGAAAGCATTTTATTTGATGTTTCTTTCTTTCTTTTTTTATTTATTTATTTTTTTAATCGGAATTGACTAAAATGAAACAGAAATGTCCAACAGCGGAGGATCATTTATGTGGCCAGTTTGTAGCTTAAAGTTGCTTCTCAGCATTAATGCTTAAAATCCAGTGTGTCAAACTCGAGGCCTGTGGGCCGAATCTGGCCCACTGTAAATATTTATATGGCCCCTCTAATCTCAAGATGGCCACATAAATCAAATCAGATTATTTTTTCACAATACATTGTCAAATTACATCAATGATTAAAGTTGATTTAATTTTAAGAAGTAAAGTGATAATATTCTAATAGTTGCTTAATAGGAATTTTTATTAAGAAATTTCAGCAATGATGCAACTATCATTTGAGTTATTTACTAATAAATTGATTATTCTGACGATTAACTAAACTTTTATACAATATAAATAAAATAAAAATAAAATAAAAGCAAAAAAGATGGACTTAATCAAATTCAGTTTATCTAAGAACATATTAAACTAAGTCATGTTATACACACATGAATAAATTAAGTTTGACAAACTTAATTCGACTTCATTCTCCATTCTCCTTTTTTTCAGTGTAGTTAATAAATGGGCAGCAAAGGTGCTATTTTTAGTCTGAACCAGGTGAAATTAAAACTGCCACTTTAGGATTTCTGGGTAAAACATATTTACAGTTCTTCTCTTTTATCTTAAATGCGAATTGTATATATTTTTTGTACAGTTTTGGCTTAATTGCTGCTCTGACTCTGTTCTTTCAGCAAACTCCTTTTCTTGGATCTGTATACTTGAGCTAACGATTAATTGATTACTAAATCAGCTTACAATTATTTCAATAACCAATTCATCCAATCGCTAGTCAAGATCTCGATGCAAGCAGAAATGAAAGAGAGTGACAGTGCTGCATCACTCTCTCCTTCTGATTGGGTACTGATGTTTCGGTTCTTTCTCGCTCCGTCTGATTGGCTGGGGATGTTTCGGTTCTTTAACCCAGAGCGCTGCCTGAACATTTCCCCGCTGCCTACCTACCAGCCATCTGAAGCCCACTCCACGCGTTTTACCCGACTTTAAAGCCATAAGTCTGACCCAGACTCCAGAGGTACTCCCCGCCTCTCTATGCCATCTAACATTGAAAGAGTGCGTGGCGCTTGTTTACACCGTACTTGGATTAAAAAGAAAACACACAGAGGTGTGTTCTGTTTTTAACCAAAGTGTCAAACTCTAACCCAGGCACGGGTTAGATGGGTTGGCGCAGGACTCAGATGGAAACGGTGCCTTACCGCAGCCAAGCCCAAGGTCAGCCTCACCAAGCTCTCTCACACGCAGAGCTCTTTTTATTTTGTTTTAAATTTCAGACGCCGTATCTTAGATGTCGACCAAACCAGAGAATTGGAGGAAAACTCAGCAGCGGTGTAATTCTGGATGCATTACTGTACATACAGACAGTGACATGAGCATGTAAAATACCAGCTTCACGTCGGCGGCCATGTTCCTTCTTAACCTGCCTCTAAGTGTTTGCTCAGAAAGTGTATAGATAAATATATATATAGAAAGAGAAAAAAACCTGTCTTTAACTCATTGTAACCTCCATTTATTTTCCTGTAATGCAATAGAATTCTCAGAATAATTTCTATTTTTGTAAATCAGTGTCTGCTTTTTAATATTCCTCTTTGTGCATGTTTTTTTTGTATCCTTGTTTTATTTTGTGTAATTTTGGGGGAATTAATGTTGGGGGTTTTTTCTTTCTTTTTTTAGGAATCAAAGCCTTATTGGGATAAAATCAAAGTCTGTTTTGTATGTTGACTGTTTTTTGATATCGTGTTGATATTGTACATGCAGATGTTGTGATCAGACGTTTGCACTTAAGAGTCAGGGGTTCCTGTCATATTGGATTCTGTCACTTTTCTAGGATTTCCTTTGATGACTAAAGAAATGTATTTTTCCCCGTAAAGGGAGGACTTCATTATGCACTTGTATTTTATAAGAACAAAAGGAGCTAAATCTAAAGTTTTACAGTTTGTATGGAATAAAAGACTAATTTGTAATTAGGCACTTGCACAAATATTTATAAAAAGGTCTACAACCCATAGAACAGATATATAGAATAAGCATTTTTTGCTGTAAGTTTAATAGTAAAAACTATGAAATAGCTATAAGCTGATCCCAAAGCTTTTTTTTCTCCTCCAGTCGTCTTGGAGTTTAGTCTTTTCTTCATATCTGCTCTCTTAATTCTTTTCCTTGAAATGTAAAAAGTTGTTTTTAAAGAATGACTGTTTTTGCTTTGTTTTGTCCAGTCCGATGCTTATTCAAAATGTTTACAAGCTGCTTGTCTTGAGTGGCATATTGATGTGCGAGAAGCCTAGAGGAATTCTGTGCAACAGACCAATAATAAAACAAATGTCTGACACCAGCTTTAATGTGTGTGTGTGTGTGCGTGTGTGTGTGTGTGTGAATCTGATCAGTCTTTGGAGCCCTGGTGGTTTCTTTAAACTCCAGATCTGGTTCATGTTGAGATCCAGTTGAAATCAGAAGTTTGCATTAACATTTTTTTTCCTCCCCAACTGAAGTGAGATCAGAACAAACTTCTTTTGTTTTAGGTGAGTTAGAATTACCAAAATTATTTCTATTTCCAGATGCCACAGTAATGAGACTTATAATTGTTTGAACAGATAAACACAGCCTCTTTAAACATATTTATTGCTATGAATTAAAATCCTTTCAATGAGATGACAAGATTCAGGAGTGACCGGAGTTTCCTCCAGCTGGATAGATGACAGTATTGATGTCCACAAGTTCACACAGGTGGCTGATGCAAATTATTTCAAATAATGCTAAATTATTAGCGACAAATTAAAATCTTACGAGTGGTTTGTCAAAACAAAGTACTCGTCTGTTAAATACTTTTTGGATTCTTTTATTTTCTCAGTAAATGGAACATTTATCCATTGGCTTTAATTCAAAAGCCGACTGATGAACCCAAATCTGCTTCTCATTATTTTTGCAAGGTTGACTCAAAACAGCAAGTTTTTTAAAAAAAAGGAAGCAAGGTCCTTTTCTTAACGCTCATAAAAAAGTTTTTTCTCTTTATGTCAATATTCTGATTCAACAACATTTATCCCAAAGGGACATTAAATATTTTAGTCCTTCTGGCTATCTTCTAAAAGTGGTTAATGTAGATCTCCAGTAGCAGTCAATCTTACGACAAAGCTGAGGAGGCCTCTGACTGAAGATCAGGACACGCAAGCAGCTCAACACCCAGGGACAAAAAATATATATATATTCATCGTAACATGTCCTGGATGAAGACAGTTTTTGGCTCAGATGTAAGACAATTCTTGGTTGCCACAGTTACGCATGATAAATGATGAACCACAGGGAATAATTGTCCAAAGATTGAATCCCTCAGCTTGAGCGACAGTTCTAGAACAATAGAATCTACAGTGATTTATGCGTTTAAGAAAACTGATTAGATTATTTGTTTAAAGTATTGGAAGTTCTGTTCATTGATTAGCATAAAAAAAAATAAAAAAAACTTTTTTAGTGATTTTAGGATTCTTTTTATTATATCTTGGCAAACGTGACAAACGGTTTGGACACCACTGTCAGAAGAAACCAGCACTGCCTGTTGCTGTGCCCTGCCAGTCAGCTGGCTGAAATAAAGCCGTTACACTTTTCTGTTGCTCTCATGAAAGACAGCAGGTCTTCATCAACCTGATATAGTTTTTGTTTTATACCAGAAGAAAAGAACAAACATTTCTGCTCAATAAACACCTGAAAAATGAAACCAACTCCTGTTTTAATTGTTACTTTTTCTTCAAGGCCAACTATCAAAAAATAAAACATAATAGAAAACAAAACAATATCATATTAGCAGCAAGAGGAAACATTGTTTCCCTCGGTTTTAAATGAAGCAGTTTGATCAAGTTTGACGTGTCTGTTGAAAGTGTTTGTTGTACCATGGTACAGTGAAATGGCGGTTCTGATTCTGTCACACTGGCTCAAGCCCAGAAACCCTGAGCTTAGAGACCGTCCTCAGACTAAAGCAGTCAGTCCAGCTGTCATGATGTCTGGACATCAGGAGCCTCGGCTCTTCGGCTCGTCCTTCATGTCCAGACATGGAGACGAATCTGAAAGACAAACATTTGCAACTGAAGTTCAGTCAAAGATTAGACGCTTAGATTCAAATGAATGCATGCAGCGTTGCTTTCTGGGAAGCTCCTATATTTTTCCAAGCTGGTTGGAGCAACACACACGCGCGCACACACACACACACACCCTGAGATCCAACCCCGAAACATCAGAGCAAAACAGATGCCAAATATGTTGAACTCTGTCACTAAAGTACCACAGAGCTTTAGAGTCAGGCTAAGAAGTTTCAACAGTAAAGTCATAACATTA
The DNA here is from genome assembly GCA_903066825.1 of Alfaro cultratus. Classification (NCBI taxonomy): domain Eukaryota; kingdom Metazoa; phylum Chordata; class Actinopteri; order Cyprinodontiformes; family Poeciliidae; genus Alfaro; species Alfaro cultratus. The sequence goes on along the minus strand of CAEFZX010018508.1, from coordinate 59,531 downwards.
TAAGAATAAAGTCAAATGACAACATTGTGATAAAATCAGAGGACATGAGAATAAAACAAGAGTATTGCTGTTCAACAGTAAGGTCAAAAAAAGCACAAGAAAACAAGTCATAAGAGAGAATAAAGTTGTAATAATGTGAGAGTAAAGTCATAATATCAGAATAAGGTCACATAGAAGGAGACATTTTATTGGAATTCCTCCAGGAAAAAATAAATAAATAAAATTCAATGATGAACGTTGAGCATTTTGTGAAGTTATACTTTGGAATCGGCTTTACAAATAAGGACTTAATCTTTTAACAAATCACCATCAAATAATTGTCGTTAGCAGGACTTTGAAACGACTGCAAAAAACTACAGAGTCAATTTCCAAGAGCGAATCATGAACTGGACCAGCTGGTCGCTTCAGATCTTTAACTGTTACAGCTCTGCTCGCATAAAAAATAAAAAAAACAACACCTTTTTCTTGGAATTTTCTGACATTCTGGTAATACTGTGTCTTTATTCTACTAATATTAGGACTCTATTCTCATATTTAAATAAAATAAAATCTTAGCCTGGACCCAGGACTCCATTGCTGGTGTCTGAGCTTGAAGACGTGCAGCGCGGTGCTGCCATTGGGTTTGAGTGGACCTACCTGTCTGATGGTTTCTGTGAACACGGTGGGTGTAGAGGAGCAGCAGGAACAGACAGAAGCCGATGAAGGACGTTATTGTCGTACACAACAGGAAGGAGTAGCTGCCTTTACTGTGGATCACCTACAGAAAGCAACACACACACACACCCTGAGCTCCAACTCTAAAACTGTAAGGTTTGGACAACAGGGTAGAGGTCATTTATTGCTGCTACCTCACATCGCTTAGCTAATCTATTAAATTAAATCATGATTTCATTGGGGGTTTTTAACAACAAAATTTTGAAATTGAAAAAGGAAAATCAACTGTCAGAAACCAGCAGTTGGTGCATTCCTAGTTAGAGGTCTATCAAAAACAAAAAAATAAGAAAGAAAGGCATCAATCACCAACTCTGAGTTTTGTGTACAGAGACTTTATTTAATCCATTTTATTTACTGTTTCTGTTGTGTGGAGCTTTTATTTCTGTTTCACTTATTGGTTTTGGATGTTGTGTCTTATTTTGGATATTTAAAATATCTTCTACCTCCAGTGTGAACTTTACAAAATTACAGTTTATTGGTGCTTGAGAGGGCAAACTTTCTTTATTATCCCATTTTCTATACATTAATTAAAAACTGGTCTCAATACACCAAAATTATTGTTTATCGCAGTAATTTCTGGGACAGTTTATTCCCCAGAAAATTTTCTTTTATGGTGACCGGCTGAGGTATCGGCACACTGAGCATACAGAGTTAGAACGGACCAGTCAAAGTTCCAACCTGATTTCAAGAGAGAATTTGTGGTGAGGCTTGAAAACATTGAGCGACTCTCTCTCCACCCACGCTGACTGAACCTGAGATGCATTCCAGAAAAAAAAAAAGACTCACAGCAGGAACTGCAGCAAAACCTGCCTCTACAAAGCACAGCGTCAGAGAACCACACGTTTTATGTTTTTGTTCTTCTTTTCCTTCTACTTCATTTACATGCATCACTTCAAATCCAATTTGAAGTGATTCATCCGGAGCACAGCTGGAAAGGAAAAGGCTTCAGACAAATATTTCCTGTAACGTTTCATGTGATCAGAAGCATGAACAACCAGATGGTTCTCACCAATCCAACAAGCAGCTGCAGCAGCATCTCTCCTGTGCTGGCGCTCGTCACCAGGACGATTGTGGCGGAGCCTTCGATGCACAGACAACAAACAAGTGGGCATGGAGACCAGGAGCAACAGATAAGACGAGGTGATGGAGGAGCAGAGCGCTATGTGACCTTTGTAGTCCAGGACGTCCTCAGTGAAGGCCAGCATGGAGGGGAACACGCTGCTGATGCACAGGCCCAGCACACAGCTGGCCACGAACAGAAACACACGGCTGGAGTAGAAGATCAGGAGCAGGAGCTGGACCAGGATGACGCCCACCTGACACACACACACATACACACACGCACGCTTGCATGACTATCTCTGTGGGGACTTTCCTTTGACTTCCATTCATTTCTATAGACTAAACCTAACCCTAACCCTAACCAAAACTTAATTCACACCTTAGTCCTAAATCTAACCCCTGACCCAAAAACAGTGTTTCCCCACAAGGAGCAGTGGGTCCCCACAACGTAGTATGTGTCAGGAAAATGGTCCCCACATGGTATTATGAACATTGTGGTGAATGGGTTGGGGTCGCAGTAAATCAGGTGTTTATTTTTGTTCTTTTCATCAAAAGTTCCTCTTCTGAGAATATTCAGTGTTTACAGACTCAGTTTGAATCTGAAAGCTAACTCCACTCTGGGTGGAGCGAAGCTCCGACACACAGCCTCTCATGGGAACATGGACTGTGTTTGTCTCAAGAAAACAGCACAAAGCCCAACAATGAATGGCCTTTTATGAAATTCGAGACTGTATCATGTCTCACTGATATGAACGTTTTGGTAACACTTTATTTGACGGGGTGAGCATAAGACTGACATGACACCATCAAACATGACATAACGCATGTCATGAGCATGAAGGAGTCTTTATGAATGTCTGACTGCTGTCATGAAGTGGCATTCGGTAAATAATGACACTTTAATGCAAAGTCGGCACTTTTAATGGACTTTCAATGCAACTTTGCTTTACCGAATGTCACTTCATAACAGTCAGACATTCATGAAGACTTCTTCATGTTCATAACAGATGTTATATCATGTTTATGACAGTGTCATGTCAGTCTTACAGCCCGTCAAAGAAAGTGTTACCAACATTTCTAGCTCTAGTAGTTGCTAGCAGCAGCTGCCGCTGTACGACTGTGGGCCTGCTCCATGTTCTGAGCAGGTATGAAAAAGACAACAGAATCAGAATGCCGGACAGGCGTCTTCAGAACAGCTCTGTGTAAACTTTTTGTCTCCCACATTGTATCCTGGCGTTTCCATCCCCGCCCACTTCAAATATTTGACTCCAAGCAGCATGCCAGACCTCTGCCTCATACCAGACTAACGGAGAGCAGAGCCGGTGCTGCGTATCGGTAGGAGAAGAAGATGAAGCACAGCCTTCCTGCCGTGATTGAAGCCCAGAATACGCTGTCCAGATAGCCGGCTGCCTTGTAGCCCATGAGCAGAGGGGGGGAGATGGCGTAGGTGTAGACGAAGCCGGCGTAGCAGCCCTGCAGGAGAAACCATGAGAGCGGCAGGTGAAGCGGAGCCGCTGGAGGAGGACTTGGTGTCTGCATGCAGGAATGTTAGCATGGATTAATGAAGCCAGGCTGGACTGGACTGAAGGTTTTCACCCACCTTCAGATGGCTCACCTGACAATCATTCACTTCAGCAGGTTTCATGGGATAGAAAATGAAACTTAGCTTTTTTTTTAAAGTAGACAAAATCCACTCCATTGCCAAGGTGGGCATTTATTGTATCACTTTATCATTTATCATGATACATTTCTTGGAAGAATTTTGATTTATTGTCATGATAAAGTCCAATTTATTCCATAAAAAAAGACAGACAATATTAAAATGTCTGTAATTTTTAATATTACTTTCTGGTATTTGTTAAGCAAGAGCCTCGGTAAATTCCAATAAATTTGAAAATATGATTAAATGCAGTTACTGTGTGCAGTTTAGTGATGTAACTATGTTGCCTCCCGTTGTTATAAAAATGCTGTATGTATCAAACATGACTGAAACAAAACATGACTTCGCAGTCTGATGCCTTGAAATCGGGCCTCTGTCTCTTTAAGAAGCTCCTACTCTTTCCCACACTTCAGTCTGGTGCTTCATATGAAGGACAACTTTGTTTACAGAGACTTCAATGTCCATTTTGTTTGTTGTTGTACTTGTTTTGTTTACTTATCTTTGGAAATGTAAAATGTTAGAAATGAAAAGACTGGTCCAGTCAAAGTTCAGACCTGAATCCAAATGAGAGACGCTGGGAAGATTTGAAACCTTGATGGTAGAGAAACCACTCCATCCAAACTGAGGAGTTTTCATGATTTTGCTAAGAACAGAGGAACCTGCAGCTGGAACTGCAGCAGAGTTTGGTTTAACTGAGCAGCTTCAGAACATCGGCAACAGAAAACATGTTTCCGTTTGCGCTCACTATAATTCCATCGGTGATGAAGACGATGGCTCCGCCCAGGGCGTGAATGATGAAGAAGGTAGCGGGGTGGCCCTGCAGGTTGCTGGGCCTGCAGCAGTCCAGTAGTCCCCCGTGTCCTGCAGAGACAGAGAAGAAGATGTGTTGTCTTCACCAACACACGAGGGCTGAAACGATTGTGATTAATCGAGAGTAATCGATTACTGAAATAAGCATCAACTAAATTAGGGATCAATTAATCGTTAATTGAGGTATACAGACTCAAACAAAGTCCATTCACTGAACAGACACCACAGCCAGAGCAGGAATTGACTCAAATGTACAAAGAAATCTAAACGTTTTGGATTTAAGATAATAAAAAAAACAACTGTCAGTAAATATGTTCCATCAAGAACTCTTCACCTGGCAGAGATTTTGCTTCACCTGGGTAAAAAAAGTCAGTAGAATTGAACTGTTTGCATGTTGATGTTAGAAGAATGTTTTTAGCTGCTGATTCAACCTTTGCTGCAATTACTGATCAAGCGTTCACTAAAAGAATGCCGTTTTTGTATTTCAGACAATAAAATGATAATTTTCTTATTTAAAAAGGGAATTATTTGTTTACTTGTATTTGTGTGTATTTCTAATTTTGCATAAAAACAGCCGTCACCTTGCCGTTGCTCCTTGGCGAGGTGGGAACTGATGTCAGGCTTCTTGCTGAGCAGAGGGGGGCTGCTCCGGCAGCACCGCACCAGTCTCTCATGGAACATCAATGTGAGGACTGCTGCTGGGACAGGGAGCTACACACACACACACACACACACACACAGTTGTTTACTCTGCTGATGAGCAACGCTTCCTTCCTGTCACCTGATTTCACTCATGAGCTCCGTCTCATAAAAGTTGAGTCCATCCCCTCAGATCCTGTTCAGACGGACCAAACAGGTCACAGTTGTGAAGAAGGATAAAAATGTATTCCTGTAATTTACATTCCTACCTGGGTCATTCTTTTTTTTGTACAGTAACACAACTAACTGTGAATCTGTGGAGATAAGAAGCAAATCCTGAGTATTGTGGTCCCGTGTTCCTCAGAGTTGTTTTCCTGTCTAACCAGGCTATAATAAATGCTTAATGTAATAATCCACTTTGCTGTTCAGTGCTTCAGTAAACTGACTGTAATCTGACTGGTTTTGCAGAGAGAGAAGACACAAAGAGAATCCTGCTGCTTTCAGGCTGTTTAGCTCCAATCCTGTTAAACAGTGGAAATGTTGCTGCTGTTTCATAATTCTATGTTGATTAATGTCTTTGAGCAATTTATTGACTTATAGTAAGAATCAAGCACTCAGGCTGCAGTGAGTTAAGTCTCTAATCTGTAAGGCTGTAAAGATTCATGCAGCTTGTAAAATCATACGACACGCCTTAAAGGACCCATGAGACAGGACAGCATTTTGTTCCATGTTTGGGAAAATAAATGACCACACTTCTTTTTTTTTTTTCCTTTTAATGGTTTCCCAAATTAAACTGTTTTAATAAAGACATCATCAGTGCAGAGTTCCTCTTACCTGCAGTAGAAAGATGCCATACCTTTGTGTTAAAAAGTAAATAAACCCAAAGGGTGGCAGAAGCTAAGCTAAGCTAAGCTGCCTTTAGCTAGTTAAAGTAAAACAGAAGATATTAATATCGGCTGGATTGTGACATGCAGCTGTTTTAGTTTAAACTGAAGGGAATCTGTCGTCTGCTCCGATTCAAGAAGACTTCATTTATACCAAAGGGAAATGAAATGTTGGAGCCTCATGTTGTTGTAGATGGTGATGCTGCAGGCAGGAAGGCTCTTCAGTAACAGTCAGTCTTGCAACGAATCTGGAAAAGCTTCTGACTGAAGACTGTTGCTGTCTGACTGTCTCATGACATGCTAACAGCTCTACATCCAGGCAGCAGAGAGAATGTTCCACAGTAACATTTATGACTCTCATGATGACATCAGTTGTTAGCTAGCTCTGCTAATCCAGCAGTTTGCTTTTGCCGCTCCCCTTTTAGTCCCTGCCTGGCTAGAAGGCTGGGCAGAGAGAGTCTGGGATCTGATGTTCATTATGGTGATGGAACTGAACTTCCTCCTTCTCTCTCTGCATCTATGGAGACACTTTTGTACTAATCTGGAACTAGAAATTTATTTAAGATTTTTTTTTATCCACCTAAAGCTGCTGTAGGTTACTTTTAGATTATTATTTTTTTACATAATTGTTCAAATTGTCATCATGTACTGAAAGTATAATATGATCATCATCTCTGTGGTACTACAGTCATCTGCAGAAATACAAAAAAATAAACATATAAACACATGAAATGTGACATGAACTCACATTGATAACAGCCATGATCCAGAAAGCGTACGACACCCTGGTGACGATCACGCCCTCCGTGTACAGAGGGTACTGGGAGGAGTTGTGCAGCGGGCCGCCGTGCCCGGCCAGGGTGTTCCGGAGGTGTTCCAGGTCCGAGCCGGACGAGTTGGCGGTCCAGTTGGCTGAGAGGATGCAGCTGTCCTCGGCCAGGAACGGGTCAACCACCAGAGGGCTGACCAATGCTCCGAGGCCAATGAAGAAATGCAAAGCCTGATGGGAGGAATGAAGGCTGAGGCAACATGAAGTGGTTCATAACTGAAGTGGAGGAAAAAATGCTACATGGGTTTCATTTAAATGACCTGCTTCTCAAATCTGAGAAGAAGCAGCCTAATGGAGACCAGATGACAGGGCAGGAGGGGGAGAAACCTTTTTTTTTGGGGGGGGGGGTTCAGATGCCACCAAAACATCTCAAAAAATATTTTGGTGGCCATTTTATATTTTATGACCAGACTGGATCTGTGTTTTAGGAATCTATAAATCTATCCTTCCTTAACGGACCTGCACATTTCAGGTACAGAGAATGTCGTTCTTCCTTTAAACAATCAATATTCCAGAAAGCGCCATCATCTCTTTCTAGGATAAATGTTATCAGATTTTCTATTCTGGGTTTTCAGCTGCACTCTTTATATCCAGAATAAACATGGTTGATATAGGAGATACAACTTTAACAAGAAAATACTCACTTGTATGGAAGCCCATTTCCGCAATGAAATAAAAAAAAAAAGAAAGAAATAAAAGCCCAACATAAAGTCAGAATTTTGAGTTTTAAAATCATAATTACGAGATACTGAAGCAAGCCTCCTGGAGAAACAGTGCGACTTTCAATCTCATAATTATAACTTTGAAACGTATAATTATGACTTTATATTTCATAATCATGAAAAATATTACATCAAAATATTACTTTAATTCTTATAATGATGACTTTCTGTTGGACTTTTATTTTTTTCTTCCATGGCAAAAATGAGCTTCCAAACATTTTAGACGGGTAAAATACATTATTATTATTGTTATTATTATTATTATTATTATTATTATTATTATTATTATTTATTTATTTAAGTCTCTAATATAATTTTGGTCATAGAAAAACTACCTTCAGACATCTATTTGAAGCCAAACAAAAGGACTTTAAAAACATGCCAAAGTATTTTTGCATATCTGTTAAAAATGTTCTGATTGTACCTCACATTATCTAACTGAATAATTATAATCACATTCAATATAATCAAACTAAGATTAATTTCATTCAGGTTTGCGTTCATCACTAAAGGCTCTAACAATGAATCCAGGTAGTAACAACTGTGATCCATAGTTCTACTGTTACACAGTAAGACAGTCATTTTAATTATCTTCACTGCAAAGCACAAGCTGTTACAGTTTCATTGTGTTCCCTTTCTAAAATTAATAACCTGGCATTACTTTATGATTACAGTTTGAAAAGTCACAAACCTGCAAGTCAAGACCTTTCCCTCTCTAGCAGCTGAACCTGAAGTTTCCAGAGTTACGCCTCTCTCAGTGCTGGTGCAGAACCAGAATTAAAAAAACAACAACCTTTCATTTCAGCTCAGGCTGTGAATATTCCTCCCACTGTTCAACAGTATCAGGTAGGAGGAATATTTCTCTGACAGAGAGCAACTTCTCTGGCATGGTTCCATTTAATTAAAAACAGAAAAAGATTGGAAATTGACCATGACCTCAGATTATTACCAGAGTCTTTGAAATAACTCAACTTTCTCACTCTTATCAGCAGGAAAAACATGATTAGTTCTTCCATTAATCTCTTCCCTCTCATTTCTGAGGTCAGTGTTATCTACTGATAGAAAATCAGAAGCTTGTGTCCTTGAATTGGAATTTTATTAGATTTTTTAAAAAAAAGTTTAGTTTGTGGACAAAAGGGTTCTCGTCATTGGGTGTGCCGTGGTGGCGTAGGGGTTAGCGCGACCCACATTTGGAGGTCTTAGTCCTCAACGCAGCCGTCGTGGGTTCGACTCCCAGACCCGACGATATTTACCGCATGTCTTCCCCCCTCTCCTTACCCCATTCCTGTCAGCCTACTGTCAAATAAGGGACACTAGAGCCTGCAAAAAGCCCCCTGGTGGGGGGGGGAAGGTTTCTCGTCAGGTAAAGCTACCGAGTTGTTTTTTTTTAAACACATTCTGAGTTGTTCCATTGTATGTAAAGCATGAAAACACTAAACGAGTCTATTCATGATGACGGAAACGCTACTGATTGTTCTGATGAGTGATTATGACATTTTCTGGACTTTGGTTCCAGTTCTTCAGAAAAGGCTGACAGTGGGTCCTGACCCCTGACCAGTTGAGAACCACTAGTTTGGAATGGCCCAGTCAAAGTCCAAACCTACATTCAATTAACAATTGGTGGTGAAGCGTAAAAACGGACGTTGATAGGCGCCGAAAACAACAGGTTCTGATGTTTTACATAAATATTAGACTGTAGAACATTTTCAATGAGAGGGGCTGAATGTAAACAAACCACACTGAGGACAAATCATGTCCTACTTTGTGTTGGTCTGTCACATAAACCCCCAACGGGATCCATTAAAGTTTGGCTTTGTAACACGACAAAACGTTAAGGTTCAAGGGGTTTAGCAAGGTACTGTTGTCTTATTTTTTTTTTTTTTTTCATAAAAAGGCTGGATGTAGCATTGCAAATAATAATTATTATATAAAATGTATTAACATTTATTTTTGCCATAATAAATACATAGTAGCTGTGTAAAGTGTGATTTCATGACTCGGCAGATGTGGCCCAACAAATCTGACTGACCTGCAGGAAGACGGCAGAGTCCTTCTGGTAGAGCCTCACCAGCTGCAGGTTCCCGATGGTGTCTATGACGCCCATGGCGGCTCCCGCCACTCCCATGGCGACGGACAGCAGGATCACATGGTGACACAGCGGTATGATGGCAAAAACGAGGGAGATGATGAGCGCCGAGGCGAAGAGGGCCGACAGGGAGGACAGCAGGCTGGAGGAACACACACAGGTCAACATGTTAGCAAGCATTCTGCTGCCGTTCTGAGTTAACTTTTGAGTTCTGTTTTTCAACCCATGGATAGTAATACTGGTCAGGTTTCTCTGTCTAGCTGGGTTTATTTCCTACATGAAGCCACTAACTCAGCTGCTGCCATTAGCTACATCTCCTGTGCTTCCTCTTTAGGGGGGACTGCTGTGACTTGAGCTTATTTTCAGAACTTTTTATTACCAAATGTGTTAAAACTGGGATCATACCAACCTGAATGTGATTAAATGACCAGATTGGAATAAAATGGATTGAGTGGAAAGGTAGCATTCAGTTTTTATGCTCTTCCAATCTGGAACAAACTTCCAGAAAACTGCAAAACAACCAAAACACTGACTAAAACCCCTCCTGTTTACAGCCGCCTCCGACGCCTGGAACATTGATCAATATATCTGATGTAGATTTGCTTGATGATTTTGATGATTGCCTTTGACAAAATGGAATGTTTATTATTTATTTCATAATTGGTTACTGTGTGATGTTCTTTATGATGTAAAGTACTATGTGTATACCTGCATGGACTTATGCAGCAAATTATTTACATTTATTTTCATTTAAGCATAAAGTTTATTTCTGAATTGAGGCAGCTGTTCTTCAAAAGGAAGAGGAATATCAATTTTGAAGGAAACTATGTGTTTACATTTCATGTCCACTCCGAAATAAAATGTTAATAAAAATTAAAACATTACATTCAGCCTAAATCTGCCTGGTGTATGAACACTGGATCTGCATGCATTCAATTTAGATTTATTGTGTTTTCTTACACTGTTACTAAAACGAACTGAATAATGTGAAGGTGTGAAACAGTACAGTATTATTTCACTTTTAATGGTAGTCGTTTCAAGACTGTGTGCAAACAAATTCATCCAGCCCTTAGCAACAAGCTCCTGTTTGTAACCAGACGGCTGGTAGCTTCATATAACTGTAGGATGAACACACTTCTCCTCATGTTCCTTCTTTTGCAGACTTTTCATTGTTTTATTTGCCAAGTAACAGAACACCCTGCGATCGTTTACCGGCGAAGTCAGAAATCAGAGCTGGGAATAATGTCACACCCAGTAACTGTGATCCAGTTGGAGGGAGATCCACTGCATATCAGCTGCATATCTGAATATTTCTACAAGGCTGTGAAGACACACAAACTCAAGAACTCACAAAAATGTCTTCACATTGCCATCGTGGCATATCTGTATTGAATTTTGAGGAAAGAGATCGATTTAAAACAACTTGGAACAGTAAAATGTGAACACTTTCTGGATGAACTGTGCAAACTGCACTATAACATCGCTAACTTTTCATCCATGAGATTTTTGTTTAGTTTTTACAGACTTACTGGGATAAAACGTGACACCCTGCGCTCCCAGTTTAAACAGGACAGCCTTGTACAGTTCCAGTAAAGTCACCTTGATGTTCCACTAACTTGTATTTACCCAGTCAGCTTATCACAGCCCTGTAGCCTCACTGCTGCTTCTATTTAATCTTTACCTTGTGTACTCAGCCATCCCTGCCTCTTTAGGCTGTTCCTGATAAATTATGTTCAACATCAGTGAGCTTCACATCAAACCTGCAACATCATCACATTAACAGCCACTAGAGACTGGTGCAATGACGTCCTTAAAACTACAATATAACACTAATTCAAACAAGCAGAATTGTTTAATGGTTGCAGAACCTTCAGGTTCAAACAAGGAAACCCCACAGAGGAACAGAAGTGCTGTTCTGTTACCACAAAACTGCTAACATCTACCAGCGCAGCTTCCTGTCCTACTGATGTGAACACTTTAAGTTGGCTTACCTTTGTCAGAGGGTGAAGTCGCTTTACCGTTAAATTACTTGAAAATGTTCAATACAGCAATACTATCATTTCTGCCAAATGACTTCTGGGACAATTTGTGGACCAAATTGTCCCAGAAGTTTAGGGATGGTGACACGCCCATCCATAAACAAACCACAATTGTGCCATCACATTTCAGACATTGCACTAAATCAAGCAGGTGTTATTTGAATGCTGGACATTTGCCAGTCAAATGAGAAGAACTGTCAGACAGACCAGGCGCAAGAATTTTGACAAAACTTCCAAACTAAAGTTGTAAAGTTTTTCTTTTTTTACCCACTAAGCCTTAAAACTTCCTTAATTTATCTTAGAGGCACCTGTAGGGGGGAGGAGGGTCAAGGTGGGCCATCTTGAAAAATGTTGCCCATGTTGCTGACCTCCCCAAAGTATCATGTTCAGGACATAGAAAGGCATTGAGTCATTTTATTCAATCAAATCCCAATAAATAAATAAATGTATAAAATATATATATTTTTTTTTCATTAATATTTTTTTACTGGCCTGGTCTGGCCATCCCTGTTAGAATTTACTGGGGCCACTGACACATAATATGAAGCACACTCTAATTCTCTTTTTGAATAATCTATGCAATTAAAACATTTAATTTCTTAGTTTTATTAGTAGTAGTAGAATGTAGTTTGCTTTTGCCAGAGTGTCATAAAGTCATTATGAACAGGCCCTTAATTTCTTCAGAATCCTATAGAACACGTTAAGAAAAAGGTTTTGTCTGCATACTAAGTTATCATAGATTAAAGACAGTCAACTTTTTAAATTAACTGATATTTTTCATTTAAATATATGTAAAAAAAAATAAAATAATAATAATTTATTAATAATCACTTATTATTATGTGATTATTTTATATAAGCTGTCAAAGTAATAACAATAAAACAATGGCGATTGTTGCAGGACCGTCTTACAAGCTCCTCCACTAAAACTTTAAGAAGATATTTCTCTCACGTTTTCTTGAACAGTCCGCCCACACTGCTCCCTATCAGCACAAACAACTGCTGGGAGAAGAAGACCCAGGTGATCTGCTGCAAGGTGGACTGGGACTGGCACCGCAGGTCCAGGATGGTGGGCCCCAGGAAAGCGATGCACAGGCCGAAGCTGAAGAACACGCTCCAGTAGGTGAGGGTTTGCTGCAAGTGACCCCTGAATAGCGACCAGATCCGCTCGTCCAGCAGCTTCATGGTGGCTCCTTGAGAGCAGAGCCAACTCCTCTCCCTTGGTTTCCTTCTGCTGGCTGGACACACACAGTAAACACAACTTAATAAGTGTTGGGAAAAGTTGAGCTTCACTTTATCAAACCGACGGATGTGATGCTGATTGGCTAACTCTGTGTGGACGTACAGCCCCCTTTTCAACATTCGGGTCCGCTCGTTACCACTTCGCCGGTGGCTTGTCCAGCTGATAGCACGAGGAAGTGACTTCCCGCTCACGTGGAGGGAAAAGCGTCGACCTGTGGGATCAAAAGGTGACGTTAACACGAATTTACGAAAGAGAAGTGGAGGGGAAACTAGCATAATATGGTCAAATAGCTGTCAGGAATTCGTACATTTGATTAGGAGTGTTCAATTATACTGTGTTTTGTTGCCCTTACCGCTATAGGTGAACACCACATTATTGGTGTTAGAGGTGGGTAACTACGTCATGGGTGTCCATGGTCAGTCCTCGTGCATGTTAGTAGTTCAACACATAGACATAATATAATATATTATTATATTATGTCTATGGTTCAACATATCTGGACCAAATCTTCTTCTTCTTCTTTTTGTTTTATGGCGGTTGGTAAGCAACTTATAGGTGCGTTACCGCCACCTTCCAGACTGGAGTATGGACCAGATGTAAAACCACTATAATCTTCCCATAATACCCGACTTCCTAAGAAAACTAAAAATGCTGCTAAACACTACATCCTCAGACGATTTTTGCAGCAAATTTTTAATATCTAAATTAATTGTCATTTCTATTTCAGCTGGACCAAATGATGGCTCGTTAGCAGCAAAAACACTGATGCTGCGTTCCAGTTACACTCGGAACTGGGAAATTCTGTTCTGTCAATTAGAACGGTCTCCGAAGTTTCCCACTGGGAAACTGGGAGAACCTCTGACCAGTTTAAACCACAGTTAGGCTACGGCTTGTAACAGCGCAGACCAGTTTAAACCACAGTTACGGCTTGTAACAACGCATGTCGAAATGGACTTCGCGGTACAAAATGGCCGCTCCGCACAGCAACAGTGGCGGAATTTTTTTATTTTTATTTTATAAGAAAGACGAGTATGTCTAAAATCAATGTTAAATGTAGCACATGTAAATATAAACAGAATAAATTAAAGGTGCTGTTTGCTTAAACGATGTTTGCAAACAATGCTTATGGGGGTCTATCTGGTAGCACTTCTAGGGTGCCATTTAAAATTAAATTAAAATCAAATTAAAATGACCTCCAATACATTTTCCAAAATCAACATTTTCACTACTACCGTAAGCTGTCATAAGTGGGTCAAATATGATCCACATTCATTTCCTGAGAAATGTGACTGGAGTCACACAGAGTAACATCACACATGCCACAGATCTGTGAAGGTTACGTTAAACACCAACAGCTTCAGTTTTCATTCCTAAATGTTGTGTGTTTGTACTGTGTGAAAGAGATAGCATTATCAAGGATAATGCATTATCAAGCGAAATAATCTAGTTTTATTCAATTCAGTTTATTTCTATGGTGCCAATTCACAGCACACCTTAAGGTACTTTATAAAAAAATAATAATTCTGGTTCTGTCATAAATTCCAATTGATCCAGTACATTAAGGTCAGTTCATTATTCAAGTTGGTTGATAAAGTTGTCTAGCAGATTGCATCAGATTTAATTGACATGCGCCGCTTTTGCATGTGTGCAGACATATCAATAATTAGCTTATGATTGAAGCATTTTCCTTTAATGTTTACTCACCCAAGGAACTGTGTAGTCTGACTGAACATTATGATCAGTACATTTTCCAGATTTATTGAAAGATTCCATTATAGCTTTTCAAAAATTTGTCCCAGTTATTAGTGCTTGTGCTGTAATTAGTGTTGTTGTGGGACTATTTTTCCACACTCAATTTGTACCTTTAGGATGAAAAGATGTATTGTGACACTTAGAGTCAATGTAGTAATGTTTTACAATTTTCTACGGTCTATTAGCTTTTGTCCCAGTACTTTTCATGTCACATTTTGAGATGCAGGTTGATCAATAGTTTGGTATTCTCCAAAACAACTTAAAAAAACAACAAAAAATCAGTGCATTTGCCAAGAGTTAAGAAATTTTCAGTGCTCACATATAGTTTGTCCAACAGTAGCATCTTCTGTTCATTTGTGATACTGCATCCTTTCACATGCAGTGATTACATCATGAAAAACAGCAGGCTGGCATCATATAATTACACATTCAAATGTCAAAAAGTACAAGGAAGAGGAAACACAAGTTTTTTTTCATGATATCAATAGTTTATTTATTTAATAATTATTTATTCAGTCAATTTTAGGCCTTCTGGCAGTCACAGTACATTCATTTTCTCGTAACAGAATAGACAATTCACACAAAATATCACATCTGATACAAAAGCTAAAACTCATCTTTTATAAAACATTTAGACATCAGTATGTTTTTACTTATTTTATTTTCAATACAGAACTCTATTGTTTGCTTTTCTGTATCTTTTACAGCATAATACTTACTGAAATAGATTAAAACATTTGTCAAAATACATATACATATATATATTATGATCTCTTTTTCAAGGGCAGTATTTAAAATAGCTTCATTTAACACAACTAAACACACAGTAACACGTTTCTGTCATTGAAGGAAGGGGAGGGGGAGTTTGAAAGTGGACCGTCCCAGACTGTACATCCTCCTGAAGCTCCAGCAGCTGCACCAGAACTCACCTTCCATCTCACTCAGACAGCTGGGCAGACTCGCAGATGGTAAAAACCAAACCACTCTCTCTTTATTGAAGTGTAGAGGTAGAAAAGTGTCTTTGATACAGAATGGTGTGAATCATGGTGTCAATACTTTGACTGGATGCTGGGACTTTAGTGTTTTCCTTAAAACGACTGGAAGATAAAGTGGTTTTCTCCTTGGTCAGTAAGTTCTGTTTTTGATTTTTAGTCACTTAAATGTTTACATGTTCAAAGTAATTTTAATATGGTGACCAGTGTAAATAAAAATGCATCTTTCCAATCATCCTGAACGCACAAGAGCATGTTAGGGCCATTGCTGATATATAAAAAAGAAAGGAGGAATAAATTTCTATTGAAATTGTTTGATTAGCTTTAAAAGTTGAAGATTTGCTAGAAAACACTCTGAAATTTGAAACTTTTTCAACTTTTGAAATTCAAAACATTTCTAAAAGTTGGAAATCTTAGAATTTTGAAGCTCAGAAATTTCTAGTTTTTTTCTGAAAAGTTACTGAGATTAATCTTTCATTTTCAGAATCTTTTTTTCTCACAAATTTTTGACTTTTGGAACTCTCAGGAATTTTATTTATTTATTATTATTTATTTTTAGAAAATCTCAAAATATCCCTTTTTTTGTGAGAATTTGCTCATTTTCTTTCTATCTACAGTGGCCATAATATGCCATTTTATATTATTGGTAGGTGTGTGAGGGACTTTTGTGTTATTTTTATTCAACAAGTAAGAAAAATGTTTTGCAAGAGGTTAAATACTTTTTCACAGGTTATTTGGAAGAAATTGTTTCTCTTAATAAACCTAATTAGTTGAAAATTGGATTTGGTTATTGTCAAAAAATTAAATGTGTTCGATCTGAAACATTTAAGTGTGACAAAGAAATTAAAACAGGACATTTATGGGGGCCAGAGGCTTTTATTTTCTGTGAACTCATCATTGGTTCTCCTAAAACTTATGTCTTGTTTTGTCTTTTCCAAAGAATCTCTTCAAAGAATTTCAAAGTCTTTCAAAGAAGTTCCATTGCCAGTTTCTCAAATCTTTCAAAGAATCATTTGGGTCACATGACCACTATGCCTGTAGATGACATGATTTTAATCCAAGCTATTAAAACTCAACAACTTGTTAGTTAAGGTCACTTGAAGACTCAGCCCAAGGCTTCTTCAGTTCTATCTGTCTGTAACCGACTGATAAAAATGTATCAATGGTCGTTTCGGAATCACATATTTGATTTCCTGAAAAGTGGTTGAAGAGTGGCTCACGTCATATGAACGTTGCAGCATACAGTTTCAGTTTAGAGAATCTTTTTGGGGAACGCTCACAGAGAAGTCAAGCTAAAGTCAATTTACAGCTTTACAAAGCTCCTTATCCTCAAAACATTTGTAAAAATCTGACCAAATATCAAATTAAAGATTTTTATTCCTTGTCCTGTTTGCTTGACACAATTGTTAAAAGTGTTTCTTTTTTCCCCCCCTCTGTCTCCATGCAGTTGTGAACAGGCTCGCAAGAGACATCCCAGATGTGTAGCAATGAAACTAAAAATGAACCTCTCCTTGTCTTGGGACACCACCTGCCTTGCAAAAGTACTTTCAGGTTTTCACACTTAGTCACGTCACCACAGCAAAACTCAGGGAAAGGAAAGATATTTTGGAGCATGCTTGAGCTTGACTGCAAAAAGAATACTTTTTGGAAGGATTCACCTCCATGCTGCTCTGCATGCCTTCTACAACATCCATGTTTTTTTCCTAAAGTTGTCTTTTGAGTTATTTTCAAGATGAGTTTTGTAAAAGGACAAAGACGGCATCCTGACAATGTTCTGCCATGTCTGCTGTATTTAAATGAGCCATACGAATCTTTTTCTGCATGAATACGTCCTCTCTGGTGTGATCTTAAAGACTCTGATGTTGGTTAGTTTTAGCAAATCTTCATTAAAAGCTATAAAGAAGCAATATTATTTGGTTCACAGCTTTGTTTTCTTCATAGTCAGATCAAATCCAATGGTAACATTTCTTGACTCCACAATAATTGATTCTATAGAAACAAGTAAAGCACACGCTGAACATTTAGCATTGCGTCTGTAATGCAAAGTTCCAAACGTGGCATTTTGGGGTCTCCACTACCAGAGATACACTTTTTGCCTTGATTCCACTAAATGGTATGGCACGGGTCAGTGTAGTTCAGTATGATATTTTATGATCTGGCACTTACAAGGAGCCATTTTTCTGTCCCCCAGTCAAAGCACTGTGTTGTGTGACAGCAGTAGCTCCGCCCAAACCGTATCGTACCATTGTCCTGAAGCAGTGGTCCAGTATGGGTTACTCATATTGTTCAGTTGTGTAGATGCAGGCCGTTGGTGCCTTTTTGCTTTTCTTTATGTACCAAACCTACAGAACACCGCTCCTTTCCCAGAACGGTTCTGGTTGGCTCTTTTGAGCTACCAAGTAAACATAAATCAAATACAGGCTTAGGTTTTTGTTGTTTGGCAAAGGATGCCCCTAGATGGCACTGAATCCTACAGACTGTTCCTTTAATTAGACACAGTTAGCAAGTCAAGCTGTTTTTTTAAAGTTTTCCAGCTCATTTCTTCATCTCTTCAGCTGCACGTTTATCATGAACGTGATAAACGTTCATGATAAACGTTTATCACGTTTATCATGAACATGATATTAAACCTGTAGGTTAAAATCTAAAACGTAAATGTAGAATAAAGACTCAAAAAAATGTAAAAATGTCACCAACTTTTCATGTTCTCATCAAAAATTCTGCGTTACATTACTTCATGTTTTTTATCTAATGACTTTTACATATCTTCAGCTAAAAAGTGCCCAGGCTGTAGCTGTGAAATACATCAGGAGAGTGAATCCTATTTAATGCACATTGCTATGACTCCCTTTCTCACTGTACTGGACACAGAGCAAGGAGTCTGAGAAAGTCAGCAGGTCATATTTAGGAACAGTGTAAGGACAGACGAACTAAAGGGAAGGGAGCAGGCTTTAGAGGACACTTTTGGTTTGTGCAAAAAGGAGACTAAAATATTTACAGACACAAAGTAAAGGTTTCCCAAAAAAACATTGGCTACACTAGATCAATTATAGACTCTTCACAAGCCAACACATCATGCACAGCTCACTAAGGCAACTTCAAATTCAGCCGTTAACACTGTAAAGGTGAAAATGAGCCCACTCTGCCCGGAGTGGGGGTTCTGTAACAAGGCAAGTTTCTCCGCATGAGTTGGTTCTTATCTGTTGAGATTATTATTCACAAAAGGGTCAGATTTCGTGGAAAGGTGGAAGATAGTCAGCAGAGGTAAAACGGAATGCTACGTGTTTATCGTTAGGACTGCCCTCAGCTTCAGAGCTACGGCGGCTAAAGCTGAACTGCTGAGGATTCCTCTGAACAAGATGCAACTTCTGCACAAGTCAATGAAAGTCAATGACACTGTGTCCAATGTGAGTTGGCTTATTTTCCACAGGCACTCTCTGCCTTTCCCTCCTCTCTCTCTGGATAAACACTAATGATTTAAGTGAAATGCATGTGGTAGTTGTTACCCATCAGACAAAAGCTGCGTCTCCAAGGAAAACCACACGCAAATCAACAGCATCGTCTCTTTGATTAATTTTTATTCATAGGCTCACTAAATACATCTTGAAGCTTAGTTATATTTTTTTTGTCTCATTTCCAAAGACCTCATTCAGAAATGAGACAAACCTGTCCCTGAAAAGCAGCCCCTCCCCACCCATCAGATTGGAGAACACGGATAGCTCCTTTCGTCCTTATTGTTATCTGCTGAGGAAATCTTTCTCCCGAGATACAGCAGAACGCCTGGTTTTGTTTTAAGTACCTTCTCAGAGTTCTGTGCTAGCTCTAATTTCTGTTTAAATGTCTCGCTGCTGCAGAAAAAACTAACTTTGAGGCAGAGCTTGTGGAAGATGAGTTGAGGAAAGGATGAATGGGAGCCGGAGGGGTGGAGGAGCCACCAAACTGGACTGACACTAAGGAGACCTCACTCAGGGAACACAACTTGCTGGTATGCTTCAGTCTTTTTTGTTAATACTACAAGCAGGCTTTAGAATTTGACTAGTTAAGAATAGCAAAAATTATCAACTTTGTTCAATTTTTCAGTTTTCAGAGCTAATTCTTATACTGTCCCTTCTTTGTCAGAGGCATCAAAGGGGGGAGACAAACAACTCTCTGATATGTGCAGCATGTGCAGTGTTTCTTATAGTGCAAAAGTGTTCAAGATTTATGTGCTGCAAGTGTGTGTATCGGTGTTAATGTGTGTGTGTTTGGAAGGAGATTGAATAAGGTCTGTTTAAGTGCAGAACATTTTTATCTTCAGAAAGAGGATGGGCCTTCAAGTTCAGCTACCATGGAAATGAGTGAAAAAGCTGTCCTTGTGACGCTATGCATATGTGTGTGTGTGTGTGTGTGTGTGTGTGTGTGTGTGTGTGTGTGTGTGTGTGTGTGTGTGTGTGTGTGTGTGTGTATGGTTTCTGAGGATGCTTGCTCAATGTGTTAAGCTTCAGTTGGCCTTGGTGATCTGGATTTGAAAGGCAGCTTCTCTCCATTCATGTCTTCTTCTTCTTCTTCTTCTGCTTCTTCTAGAAGATACTTTGTCTTCGATTCTTTCCTCGGCCTGAGAAGGATTACATTACAGTTCATAAAGAAGAAATACATTTCAATGATTTCCCCCCCCCCCCAGATGTTTCACAGTGTAGGTTCACTGAAAAATTATTAATTTTTTACATTTTGGTCATAAATGTGTTACATGTCAGTTACAAACATGGTATTAAATACATGCTAATAAGTGTTTTACTGCGATTTTATAGGCCAACACAAAGAAGAGCACAGTGGTGAAGTACAAGCAAAATGATACTCTTCAAAATACCTACATCTAGGTAACAATGAAAATGTTTTGTTTTTTTTTTTTTATCTTTATCTAACACTATATTAATCCAGCCCCAAGTGAAAAAAAAATTAAAATAAACTGAAGACAAAAAAGTTGTTTGAAAAACAGTACATCCTATAACATTGCATAGCTTGTTTTTTTTTTTTTTTGTCTGACTTTATCCGTCTTATATACATCTTGATGTGAAGAACTTTTGACCCACTGGGACATGGCTTCACTTCATTCACTGCAAAAACACAAAGTCTTAGCAGTTAGTTTTGGTCTAGTTTATAGTGCAAATATCTTGGTACAGTTGAAATAAGACAAACTTACTAACAACTTTTCAGCAAGATATTAGGAGTTTGTTACAAGTCAGTAATTTCTCAGTATATATATAAAAAATGCTATTGGCAGTTTCTCCATGCAACTGCCAAATTCTTAAATGACGATCAGTTGCTGATGTTTGTTTCAAATCTTTTTAGAACCTGGTGAAAATCAGATTAGTTTCTGTCCTCAGAAAACCCCAAAATACACAGGCATAAAACAATTGCCTTCCATTATCTGTGATATGGCTTTGGTTAAGGTAATGTCCAGCTCTTTTCTTACCTAAAGGCTGGAATACTGAGCTACGATGGCCTGGATCTTTCTGGAGCTGCACCTCTCCGAGAGAGAACACTGAAGCAGCTGGAGCAAAGAAAGGAAACGGAGTATGTGTGGAGCTTTTAGGTGCATTGATACCACGTATAAAAATCATACAGCTGGGTTTATAATGGAGCATCTCAATGGAAGCAACTATATCTTACTGTCAGCAAGATGATGTATGGTATCCCCCAGGCTCAGGAAGTAGGCGTGGTGTAGAGCCGCTTCAGACGAGATTCTGGTCCTGGTGTCGTACTGTCACACACCGTGCAGAAAGAGCTTGTTAGAACCTCAGTAAATTAGCAGGTAAGATTAGAATTCATATAAATGGGCTTTGGGGTCGTACCAGGAGGAAGGCTGACAGCAGATCAATTCCCTCCGTGTCCAACCTGATGGAGACCAAGCAAAGTGTTAGACAGCTTAAAACTTCACTTGCTCAATAAACATAAACATTCCATTAAAATGTATTTGTTCCCTTGTAAATTAATTTTTGGTGAACTAAACATCAAAGTATATATAAAAAAAGCTAAAACAAATCCATTCTCAATGGATTTCCTCTCATCCTACAACAAAAATTTATAAATCAATCATGTTAGATTATATTTAAAGGGGCAGCATAAAGTATTTTCCAGGCACACAGTGCCATTTTGTAGCTCAGTCAAGTAAATATGTCACCTTCAGTTGCTATAAAAATGCTTTAAATAGCAAATGTGACTTAAAAGAAACTGGACTTCGATATTTAACGCCTTCAAATTGGGCCTCTGTCTCTTTAAAAACTCCTGCTCTTTCTGAAATGCCGCCTTCAGGAAGTCATCACAACATGGCTCCTCTAATAACCCTTTAAACGTTTTTACCAGAGTTTCACCGAGAAGCAGCTCCTATAATGCTGAACAGCTGACGCACAGATCCACCAGGTGTTTGCTAATTGCTACTGGCTAGTCTGAAGGAGCTGAGTGGAGGCGTTTCGGAGGAGGGCTGCTCTGTAAGTTGGAAGCTCGGAAACTTGTAAACTGCAGCTCAGAGAAGCTTAGCTGCGTCTGTAAAGTGGGGCTCGATCCACCCAAGCGTTTTGCGCAGCTGAATGGTTGCCATGGGAGATTAAAGGATTTCTCAACTATGCATGAAAGAATCAAGACAGCACTCCAGGGATGCTTTTGGTGAGAGAACATGATGTAATTTTCAAAAAAGTCGATTTTACATATTACCGCCCCTTTGATTATATATTTCAATTTCTATTACCTGAATTCTTATGCTTGATAGGATTATGTGTCCAAAACATCTCGAAGTGAAACATCAACGAAGTTTGAAACACATTAAACTGGATGATACATGATTGGCATAGTACTACATTAATAAATTAGCTAGTAATGCTTTAAATGTCTCAGAGTCTGGCCATGCATGGAGATCATTGCTAGTTAACTAGAGGGTTTACCGAGGTACGTGGTTGATGAGAGCTTGAGATCTGTACTGAGGAAAGAGGTAAGACCTGAACTCCTCATTACTGCTAACACCAGGCCAAGTCTCTTCTGTTGGAGTACCTGCATCGCAAAGACATAATTCATCGTCTCATTTTTTATTACATTTAGTTATTATTTTATGTAATCACCAGGAAACCAAGTGAGGAAAAGTCCATCTTAACAATGCAGACTAACTGCTACATGAGCAGTCGTCACCCACTTCAAAATAAGAGCATGAATATAAACGTCTAACTACTTAAAGAATTCTCAACAGTCAATAACCAAAACTTTGACGCAGATGTTGAACTTTATTCAACTCACAGTTTACAAAACAACCAAGTAGATTTATGGTGCGTTCACACCAAAAGTGTTTTGAGCGTCAGGCGCATCTCGTTTACATTTAAAGTCTACGTTGCGGCGCACCGCAGGTCATTGCGGCGCATTTCGAGCGTCTAGCGCAGCGAGATTTGAACCGTTTGGAGAGTTTTGAGCGTTTGAAGCATCTAGAGCATCCAACGGAAAACAACGGCTAGAGCTGACGCGCCCTCAAAGCGCATCCACATAGACTTTGAATGTAAACCAGACGCGCAAAACGCTAGGTGTGGAGCAAAATGTCAAAAGTCTGCATTCAACGTGCACACGCATCCAACTTGAACATAAAGCGCAGGATGCATTTTTGACGCACGTAACGCTTTTGGTGTGAAAGCAGCATTAGAACACATACCAACAGATGAATTCAGAGGAGGCTAAGAGCGCTAATTGTTTTCTAAGTTTGCAAAACCGCTAAAGTGCTAAATGAAAAATTAGCTACTGTAGGTTAGCAGAAGTGGCACACCACTGGTGGTATCCTTTCATTGTAGGTTTCTAGAATTCATTAGATTGCTGAGAGCAGCCCACTTGTTCACATATGTTCATAAAAGACGGCTGCATGCGTAGGTGCTGGATTTGACAGTTCTGCTGCCAATGAACTGGTTGGTACAGGGCAACTCAGCGGCTGAGCAAATACTTTCTATATTAATAAGGATAAGCTCTCTTCTCATCTGCACATTTCATTCAGGTTTTTACTGTACTGTCATTTTTAGTCATCTTACCCATGAGTCTAAAAATC
Source organism: Alfaro cultratus (assembly GCA_903066825.1). Classification (NCBI taxonomy): domain Eukaryota; kingdom Metazoa; phylum Chordata; class Actinopteri; order Cyprinodontiformes; family Poeciliidae; genus Alfaro; species Alfaro cultratus. The sequence continues at coordinate 36,050 of CAEFZX010018508.1, read as the reverse complement.
AAGTGCAGCTCCTCCTTCACGGTGGCACCAGGAAACATCGGGCGACCCGTTGCCATCTCATACAGTATACAACCCACACCCCTACGGGGAAGTAGAGGAGGAGGAAGGGGATGAGAATACAAGTCGGACAGAGAGGAAGAATAGCAATCCCAATATGTGAATTCAAGACTTTAAAATGAGTGAGTGGGCACTGTGGGTGGCGTGGTGAGACCCCCTGTGGATCTGTGGGGGGATATGTAAGCTCATAAAAGACCGTCGCATTGCTGGAGCTCCGTTTTTCATAATCTGTCATTTCACAAAGCTGTGGGGGTGTTATAAGCAAACAGTTATTGTGCTGAAAGTATATAAGGAAAGTGATTGCCCATGAATTATGCATCTTCATATTAGATTGTTAGTCATGTGTCTACAAGCAACCTGTGATATTTAAAAAGAGAGGAATGATTCACAGAAATCTTGGAAGATCCTGACGTTGATTAAAAAAGCTCAGTGGTGATGGGGGTGGGGGGGTTGTATTCATGTAGCAATGTATTCATGTAGCATTAAAAACGATCTTAAAGTGCAGGCATAAAGTATACCTGAATTCAGGCACACTTTATCTGTCCAACCAGTTTAAATGACAACTGTTCAGTATGAGGAAATAAACTGAGAATTAGCCGACCAATGGAATTGGTCCATCAGCCAATCTTGACCAAAGATGACATACAATATTTTACAAAACAATTCATTCTCCCAACGTTTTCACATTACATCGACAAACTTTGACACATTTTTTCTGACACTTTACTCAATAGAACACAAAAACGCACATAATTGTAAAGTGGAAGAAAAAATTAGCAAACTATTAGGTATTTGCTAATTGCTGCTGGCTAGTTTGAAGGAGCTGAGTGGGGGAGCGCCGATCTGTGAGGTGAAAGCTTAGAGGAGGAGCTTTGTCTTGAAGGCAGTGCTAGGTCCACTCAGTTGTTTTCCACAGCTGAATCGTTGCCATGGAGATTAAAGGATTTCTCAAACATTCATGAAAGAATCAAGGCAAAACTCTAGGTATAATTTTGATAAAGGAAAAACATGATAACATGATGTGAAACTAAAAAAAAAAGTAAATTTTACATAATGCTGTCCTTTTATGGTGGCTTTGATCAAGAAGTGTAACTAAGAGCAAATCAGATATTTGCTATGTTTTGATATTTGATTAATGTCAGAGAACAAAATGTAAAGAATTGTTTAGCAATTTATAAAACTCTTAATACCTGTAAATAAAAAATCCGTTAGAACTCCCATCCTTGTGGGATGTGGGTGGGTGGACTGAAAGTTGAATGACTGTTTCTCACCACATGTCGATGTGCATGGAGTATTCCGTAGAGCCCAGAAGCACATCGGGGGGCCGATACCAAAGAGTCACCACTTCGTTGGAGTAGGTCTTTGTGGGGACGGATTTAGCCCGGGCCAGACCTGGACAGCACAGGACGCCATTTTAGCTACAGCTCACGTCTTTGCTCAGCAGGACAGGTGGCTTCGCTCTGCTTCCCAGGAACTTTTTTAGCCAATGAAAGAGCCGAAGACAGTTCAACATGTCATGTCATTGGCTGCGTGTTTAGCTGAAGCCATTAAAAATAGTCAGGGACACTGGTGGGCTTATCGACCCACTTCCAACACAAAACTGAGAAAATCAAGAGAGAGAGGTTATGGTTGCTAGGAAACATGAAGACAGGCCGAGAATAATCAGCTTTCAAGACCTCCGCGTGGCGATAAAACAGAATACAACTCAAAGTATTTACTGCAAGCAAGATTGCTCTGTCACTGCAGAGAGTGACCCGTTCGGTCTGTTGAACGTCGGCGTGCTTCCTACCAAAATCGGCCAGCTTCAGCTCGCCCTTGTCGTTGATGAGAAGGTTCTGAGGCTTCAGGTCTCTGTGGAGGATTTTTCTTTTGTGGCAGTAGGAGAGACCGCGCAGCAGCTGGAACATGAAGATCTGCAGGAGGGAGGCATGAAGAAAAGACGCTGCACAGGTTCGAAAGGAAATGCAGCCGTTCCAACACAGTGGCCGTATTTACTGACCTACCTCACATATTCAACATAACTTTACAACAATATATCATAATGTCATTTATTTGATGTAATAAAGCAATATACAGCAGTGCATAATTATTAAGTGGAAGGAAAAGTATCCAGTCACATTCAATAAAATAGAATATGTGCCTTGATGAATATGTGTTGTGTCCAATTAAAATAGGAATCTTTAAGCAAGTATTAAGCTTTTTTAATAAGCCCACATTTCAGTATTTTATTTTTTTTGTTCTTATTGATCTGATGTGATATTATAAACTCAAATGTTGAGTTTTTATTAGCTGTAAGTGGAAATTCATCATTACTAATAAGAACAAAAGGCTTAAAAACATCAGTCTTTGTGCAATTAATCAATACATTGCGTTTCAGTTTGTACACTGAGTTACTGAAATAGATTATCTCTCAAAGCAAATCTTTATCTGTGTTTGTTTTGTCAGTGAAACTGTGTCTTCAGAAAATCGGTCTACTGTGTAATATGTAAAACAGTCTAAAAATCTAACAGAAAAAGTAAATATATGCAAACTTGAAGACATTTTGACTTTATTTTTCATAATTAGTGTCAGGATTTCAGAAGAATGGAGACACGTTTAGGATCCAGCAGGGCTTAATGACCAAACGAAGACATGATAATTAAAGAGACAAGACAAAGAATAAATGTCAGACTGTCAGGCAGCATATCGTATAAATGCAGCCTGAAACATGACTTTAAGTATAACACATAAAAGGATACACATCCTCAATTAAAATCGAAGAAATTGGTTTGCTTATTGTAGGGGGAAAGAACAAAAACACAGTTTGTTCTGGTCACCAAGTTCAAGAGTTCAAGAGCATCCTGGGTGCATAAAGTAGTGTTAGCTCAGATCCTTCCCCCAGCAGCTGGCAGGCTAGAATCAGCACTGCTCCCAACAAACTCAATAAATGTTTACATCCTGCTGATATTTCCTAATTTGTTTCTTGTGAAAGCTCTGTTGTATTTTTATGCTGATTTTTTTGAATGACTTTGCTCAATTGCATGTTTCTTTCAATCTGAGTATTCTAATTCCAATAATTGTGCTGTGTATTTTTTGCCCTTTACTATTTTCTTACTTGATGTTCTCCTTGGTGTGAATCTGCCTGCCTGTCACTTTGCACTACAGGAACACAAAGTCTTAACAAGTAAAGAAAACTCCAATTGTGATGCTCATCTACAATACAAGCTCACCAATATCAACACAAATTAATTCCTGAGTGGGAGTTTGCGACAAGGAAAAAAAAAAATCTTTGTTTTAATAGCTCCAGGACATTCATTTAGCATCTTAAATCTACCAGTAATGTGCAGCTAGCTCTCACCTTGACGTTGTGCATGCTCATGAGATTTCCACAGTTGTCCAAGTAATGTTTAAGGTCACTGTCCTGCAAGACAGAATAACTCGCTATTGCATTGATCTTCCTTTGGGGTGAGTGACCTTTAGGAACTGTGCTGATCTCCAGCTGCTGGTGAACTCACCAGATACTCGAACACCAGGGTGAGGCAGCGGTCTGTGTGGATGATGTCATGCAGCGTGACGATGTTGGCGTGTTTGAGGTTCTTCAGCAGAGACACTGAAAAAAAACAACAAAAAAACAGGTGTACATGAGGACCACAGAAAGCTCATTGTGAATTATTACATTAGATAATAATTCTCAATTAGGGGTTAAGATAAATTTGACCTGTACAGCAAAACGAAGCTTTGCTATACAGTACACTTTTTAATGGGCAAAAAAAATTATTATATGTGTGACCGCAGAAAAAGTATGTGTATTTTATGACGGAATATTAGGGCCATGCTACGAGAACAAGAAAAAATATAAAATTATGAGAATAAAGTCAACTTTATTTTTATATTATGACTTTATTCTCATATTATTTTGACTATTCTCATAAAATTACTTTATTCTTTTACTTTTCTTTTATTAGTGTGGCCAAAATACTCTGTTGTATCATTTCTCTGCTAAAATCCCACATATATTTTAAACAGATAATTTTCCCTTTTGTTTTGGAAAATAATTTGTGTCTACAGAAACATGAAAGAGCATTTTCTCCAGAAAATATGTTTTTGGGTTTTTTTAGGAAGGGGGGGAGTTGTCATACTTACATGTTCAAATGATCAAATTTATTTATATTTCCAAAAGTTTTAGGGGATGATTTCCACTTACTGAGAGAAAGACAACCTGTCTCGATCTGAAAAGTGATTGGTTGCAACTCCCATCAAGCGTTGTGAGAACTGTAAGAGAGGGTATTTTCATTCCTGTGGAGGAATTCTGGCGCTTTGGCCCAGGCTTCTCGGCAGGATTGTTCTAATCCTTCCACATTAGAAGGTTTTTGAGTATAAATTGCCTGTTTAAGGTCATGTCACCCAATCTAATTCCAGACTTAATCAAATCGCTGGAAAGCTTCTGTTTTATGCATTGGATCATTTGCTGCATTACCCCAGTGGGCTTGTGCTTAAGGTCACAAACTAACAACTGGACTTTCTCCTTTATGTTATAAAGGAGAATTCACTCATTCATTCATTCATTCATTCATTCATTCATCAACCCTAGCAAATTACCCAATCCTGAAGAAACTGTCGATGTGATGTTTTGTTTCAAATGCTGTGTTGGTCTGACGATCAGCGAACAAGAGGAGGACTTGACGATGACATCCTTTTTTGTTTTATGTTTTAGAATTGCAGTCTGCTTGTTGTTGCAGGCCGATGCATTACAAACGTTACCGATAGGGTACAGTCATATCCAATCATTTTAAACTTCAACAGAGGCCACGGCTCCAGGAAGCAATCGTTTCTCAACAGCCCAGGATCCAGACCCTCTGAATGAAGCAAAGCGCGATTTTTACCAGACTATCTTTTGTAACCTCCTGGGCGAGTTGTTGTTACCGTCTTGGAGTAATTTTAGTAGACTGACCAGTCCTTTTAAAGGTCCAACTCTGTTCAGTGTTTCCTCATTTTTGGATAAGGATTCAAACAGCAGTTAACAGGCTCACTGGAGTCTCAAAGTCTGAGGAATCGCTTTATACTCCCAAAATCATAGATGTCAAATACTTTATTTCTCTTCTGTTCTTGAATTTCTTAAGATCGAGACATGATGTTTTGCCTCCTGATATCATAGGCCCCACTTAATGTTGGCTGCTAGGTTCTATCCTATTGGTGTGGGTGGTGAAACTAAACCACAAATGTGGCAATTTCATAATTTGAAATAGATGGAGAGGCGGGGGGGGGACTTTTCATATAGTCAGGTTGGATTGGATAGTTTCCCCAAAAGTAAATAAAATTATTTGAAAATAGATTTATATATTCACTTGGGTTATTTTTGTCTGACATTAACATTTCTTTGAACTAAAAGTTAAAAAACTGAAAAAAAAAATACACTGTCACTCACGGTACTTTTATATTGTCACTTTCCCAAAATAATGGCCTAAGTTATTTTTTGCCAAAATTTGTATTTATTTATTTATTTAGCCCAAAATTATTTATGCCAATAAATGATTTTGTTTGTAATGCTAAAACCATTTTGGTTATTAGTTTAGGAAAGTGACAATATTTAGATTTCCATAAAAGAAATGTATTTAATATGCTGCACCACCAGGTGGCGATAACCATAAAACCATCAAAATTCATAAGAAGAAGATCCAGTGTGGCTCAAGCAGCTCCACATTAAATATTCTACCAAAATAACTTCCATTAAGCTTCACAGAAACAAAGACAAAGGAAGATAAATGTGGAAAATCCCCAAAAATGACACCAGTGTTGTGGTTTCTAATTTTAATTCATTCATACAGATTCACTCAGAGGTGAATCAGTCAAACCAGGAAAACTAACAATTTTTTGTGAGACTTCACCGACACTGATGTGTGTTCTCTAACATTTGGAGGGAAGAAGAGGAATGAGGAAACAAAATTGTGTTCTCGTAATAAAGTTGATAATTCAACAATGTTGACACTAACAGGGTAATGCAATGTGTTTAAAGTCAGAATAAGTTTATAATAGAGAAGCTAAGCCGGCCTGATCTCTACAATGCCTTCTTATGATCCACATGGTTAGTTTTTTTTACTTGTCTGTGAACCAAAAGGATTTAATCCCAAAGTTTTTTATTTTGACAAAAGTTTTTAACCTCATTTTGCTGTGAATTTAAAAAAAATAAGATTTGGGGTGGCTTAGCCCCCCCCCCCCCCCCTCCACAAAGCTCCATCCTAAAATTCAGGTTTATTTAAAAAAAAGTACCGCCTCCTCACTGGGGAAAGTTTTCTCTGGCGAATTTGTTTGAGCAAAAATCTCAGAAAATCCCGAGTGAGACTGTGAGAGGTTTAATGATCCGTTTACCTTCTCTGATAGCAGTGCAAGGAGCTCCCTCGTCGTGCTCCAGTCGGATCTCCTTCAGGGCCACTAGGTTCTCCGTTAGTTTGCTCCTTCCTTTAAAAACTGTAGCGTAAGTCCCCTGGGAACAGAGGCACAGGAAGGCATATCAGGGGATATCATGTAAAAGAAAAAGAGCCGTTGTAGAAGCATGAGTTTTTATAGTTCTGTTTCGCTCAGAATCACCTTTTTATTAGGGAATTAGTGACGACTATTTCTGACTGAATGAGAACAACTCAGAATGACAGCAATCGTGTCGTCATTAAAGTTGAGTTTGAGTGAGAGCGTTTCTACTGTTCCACTGAAGTCCAGCGTGTATCATAAAAAAAAATTGATTGCATTTTGTGTATCTGAATCAGTTCCACATATGGAAGTGACATATAGATCTGAGGGCCGTTCAGACTACCATGAAAACGTTCGATATGGGTCACATTTGCCTGATGTGTGATCTACAGTAACAGATCTATTCAGTTTAATTCTATGTTTTGAACCATTTAAAAGAAGGTTTAGCTGCAGTTTATTTTTACATGTTTAACCAAGGTAGTCAACCTATTGTTTCAGTCAGTTGCAGTTTCTTTATTATTTATTTTCCATCGGCTGCTATACTGCTGATTGCAGACTGAACGTGTTAGAACCAACCTTGTGAAGCTGTTGCTGTGTTTAAGTCTGCTGAACTGGCGCAGAGTCATCAAACAAATGTGACTTCTTCAGTTGAACAGTACAGGATAAATATCACATTAAATGTGAAAAACAATTTCAAATGATTTTATCACAGCGACCCACCGTTGCAACAGGGAGTTAACTTTTAGTTGCTCACAAACAAAACCCTAAATGCTGCACTGAACTTAACAGAACCTTGATAACCAGCTGCGACGTACCTCACCTAGCTTGCCAAGCTTCACATACGTTTCCAGTTTCCCAAATCCTATATCAGACTAAAGGCAGAGAAAACCATTAGACAGATTATTTTCACAACACTTGATTCTGTCCTCTGGATCAGGAAATGAAGGTTTTACTAATCTTACACTCCAGAAATGACATGTTTACTCTGTCCAACAGTTAATTGGCAACAGGGTTGAGAACAAAATAACAGTGATTCCTTCAGTCTGAGTCACTAGCCGTCATGCAGGTGGAGCGACTCACAGACAACGCAACACGGTGTGTAAAATAACCCGGCGGTTACTGACCAGTGAGGCGCGTCGGGACATGCGGCTCAGGGGTCTGCAGAGGGGGGAGTTTTCGCTTTCCTGCTGCAGTTTTTTGAGAAACTCTGGAGGCAGGCGGATGTCCATGGGCAGAGACATCCGCTTACTGACGTCCTGAAGAGGTCGACAGAGAAAGAAAGGGATCAGACGGTTCTGTTCGTCTTGTTCGGGCATTTCATTTTATTGTCAGTTATTTAATTGATTGTCAAGGAGATATTCAAATGTTGGTGGATTCAGAATTGTGACTGAGGATAAATGTAAAAACCAACTACAGTTGAAGGAAGGAAATCTGAAAGGTTTGACCCATACAGTCAACAGTTCAAAAGGCAATTATCCCTGCCGCTATAAAAAAAAAAAAAAGTTACAAAAATATTTTTAAAATATATTCTTTCAAAATTTTCTGGCATTTAGCAAAAATAACAAATTTTACCTGACCTAAAACAGGACAAGTTTGGTCTGATTTAACTGCAAACAGTGAGAGAAAAAAAATGTGTGTATCTTTTTATTCGTTGTATGTAAACATCTGATTTAGGCTCCTCCCCTCTGACACTCAGAGTAGTTTGTGCACCGAAAGCCACAATTGGTGACACCTGAACACTCGTGTGATGCCGAAAAAGTGTCTCCATTGCAGTTTTGCAAAATTGCGACACAGACAAAAACATCAGCGCAATCAGAGCAAAAGCATCTTCTCAAAAAAAAAAAAAAAAAAAGTTTGTTGTTTTGAAATTGCTGCATCTCCATTAGGTGAATTCATTCTTTGCGCAATATCATGGTCAATGGCAACGCAGCTATGTTGAAATGACGAAAGTCAGTTCGCTTCATGGAAAAACTATTCGCAATTCCTAAAATTTCAAAATTGAGTTTTGTCAACATGAGCAGATCAGCGACAAAGATCTGCTGACATTTCTAATGGAAAGGCAGCAGCTGATACCAGCAGACCCTGAGCCAGCATCTGGTCTACCAGAGGTGTCATTAACATGAAATTATATTCTTACTTTCTAAACATAATGAAATAACAACAAACACCTCAAAAAGGTAAGGAAACTAACAAAACAGATGTTAGCAATGTTCTACAGCAGTTAAATCCATTAATGATCTTGAGATCAAAGGAAAAGCAAAAGATCTCTGAGATTCTTACTAAAATGTAGCTAATTGTTTTTCAGCGCATTAGCCGCTGACCTGTCCCCTCATTAGAAAAATCCACTCCTCATGTTTGTAGCTGTAGAGGTCTGGGGAAGCTGAACACCGGCTCAGTTGTTGTCATGTTATTTCTGTCCTCATTACATCTTTCTAAGTATTCCGGCATACAGTATTCTCACTGGTCTGTCTGGTGCAGGCTAGATGGTGTCTGAGAAAAAAAAAAAAAAGTCAGGGTGACTCATGCTCCTTCAAACGGGACTTTTTTTTACCTGCGAAGGTAGGGCTGCAAACAGTCTGCAAAAGAAAAGTGTGACGCTACGGAAAGGTTAAAAAGTTGATGGTCTCAGAGATGAGGAAGACATCAACCTTTTTACACTCTGAATAACCTTGTATCTGTTTAAGGCAGTTGTACAATGAAGCATAAAGTCATGTCTCCCAGAATAAAAAGATACCTCCATTAGCAATGGTAACTTAATTTCTGACCCAAATATGTTTGGTTTTATTTTATTTTTAATCAAGTTTTTAAAGGTCAAAGCATCTATCCTGTGGTCGGTGTCAGGAGGTTTAGTGAAGTAGGTAAGATGGTCGGCCTGTTAAGAATAACCAGTTTGGTTTCTTTAACCAAGCCAACTCTGGAGGGATGTTTGGCTGCAGCTTCTGAAGCTGCTCAGGTTTTGCTAACCAAAGCATTTAGAGTCACTCTGCTTTTCCCAACTTGCAGCTGGAGCAGTCAGGTGAGTTCATTCCACACCACGGTGAACAGAAGTCATCATAGCTCCTTGCTCTGCAGCATCAACCCGTTTGCTACTCACTTCCATGGAGAAGCGTCTGTGCTGGGCCTGGCTGTGGTAGTGCAGGTGGGATGGAGAGTGAGCTCCTGGTGTGGTGGCCTCAGGGCTCACTGGGCTGGCATCGTGAGATGGAGGGCCGAGCCGGTCCGGAGTCAGCCCTGGAAGAACAGGACGGAATCAGCATCTGAAGGATCATGAAGCTCATCCACACAGAGCTGAATATCCGGGAAACTGAATACATTTTTATGCGATTTGGCCTTTTATTCACACGTAAGCTGTTTAATACTAAACAGTAAAACCTCTGGGCAAAGCGGAGATTTGCAAAGTCTCCTTTTTTTTTTTTTGATTTTGCGTGTGGACATTGGAAACCGGAGATTTAGAGGTCCAGGCTTGACGGTCTGCAACAAACAACGCGCCGCTGACGTCATATATGTGACCATTGCTTCTGTTTGGCCATGCAGTGGAGGAAAGACGGCTGCTTTCAGAGAAGTGCTAATTTTTACATTTGTTCAGACATTTTTTACTTTTACTTTTCTAACAAGTTAAGTTGCAAAGGATAAGGAGCGCTTGGAGGTCAGCTGTTTTACACCGACTATCCGTCCCACACCAGGCAACATGGCGTTCCATCTCCACGTGCGTCCTCACACCCTCTCGACATTGTCTTGTGTTTTATTCTAACGCTGTATTTAAGAGTAGTTCAACCTCTCTGTCTGAACCTCCTGGCACCGTAGCGGTGCTGTGGTGGCGCAGGGGTTAAGCACAACACACATATGGAGGCCTTGGTCCTCGACGCGGCTGTTGCCGGTTCGTTGGATTCCTGGTCTGGTTCCCTTTGCCTCATCTCTTTCCCCTTCTCTCATTATCCACTTTCCTGTCAATTCACTATCAAATAAAGGCCACTAGAGCAAATAAAACAAAAAACGAAAAGAAAAAAAACCCTCCTGGGGCCATATTTATTTCCTGACAGGAAGTTGTGGTCGTTTTGAAGGTTTCACAACACTGCCCCCCGTGGGTTTGGCATGTTTAACCCAACGCTCAGTGAGTCATGTAATTCAGCGGCTTTCTGTTTGTGAACACTTTTCTTACACCGATCAGGTGTGGACAAGAATGCTGTATAAAAAGAAAACGACCTGGCTATGTGTGAACTACAGTAGACCTGAGAAAAAAAAAACAAATCTAAGCAAGCTAAAGGCTATTTCTACCCTCATTAGTCCACACACTCTTATCCCTCATCATGTAGAGAACCTTCGCTTATTTACTTAGTTTCTCACTTCCCTCGTTGCAGAAGTTGAAGGGCAGGCTGGCCTCCTCTGGTCCATGTGAATCATTAAACCCAGCTTCAGATGCTGTGCGTTGGACCCCGGCAGCCATGTGATGAAAAACTCTGTGATCCAGCCTGACATAATAATTAGATCAAAACCTAATCGCTCTGTATCTGGACTTTCATCACATTCACCAACCTCAATATTGCTCTCTGTGTGTTTACACGTATTTATGCTCACAAACATGATGCTAGAAAACAAGAAAAGGGAAAGGCTTTTCATCACCGTAATAAGTTTCCATAAGGTGTTTGTGTTCAAAGCAGGTTTTCTTCTTCCTGACTTTAATCATGAAGAATCAGCAGACTCCATTTTTATTTGCTGTGATAAAGCAAAAAAATTGCAAGTAAAATGATTGATGTTCAAAATATTTTACTCACGAAAATCTGCAAAATGTTGGGATGCATTTGTATTTTTCCTTGCTGAACCAATATTCCCGTCAGTTGCAGCTGCTTGTACATGTTGACTTAAGCTTAGTGCATAAAAGTATCAAAATCTTGATTTTTTTTTCAGATTATTTGTCTTATACTGTCACAGCATATCAATAATTTTAAATGGAAGTACTGTACATATTTTTTTTTTTAAATAAAAGTTAAAAGCAGCTTTAAAGTTATCAGAAATTTTTTTTAAATGTTAAAAAAAAACTATTTTCCTTCCTTTTCATGGCTAATCACTACTTTTGTTAGTCTGTTCCATAAAATCCCAGTAAGACATCATTACGTCACTATGTGGGCCTTTTCCAACTAAACGGAGCCAAACTTCAGGTTGACAGGGAGCATCGATGTTGCTATTTACCCTTTAGCTAAACTGTCTTTGATGTACAAAAGCAGATAATAAGCATAAACCGGCTTTCAAAAAGAGTCCGTAACTATTCATTTCACACACTAGACATGAGGGAGCCGGGTCACGATGAAGAAGATTCCAGTGAAGCTCAGTGTTGTTCAGTTGCACTGTGAGAATGCTGTGACCCCCCACTGTGGTGAACACAAAACACTTTGATCCTCCATGTTGTGCCTTGGACAGCGGTCAGTGTTTGGTACCTGGCTGGCTTTTCAATGCTTCACACTGGGAATTTTTTATTTTTTATTTTTCCTCAATGGCAGCATTAACAGCAGCACCATGTATGGTGGACATGTCGGAGCCCCCTTGGTGTGCAGGGCACAATCCCTGTTTCCATGGGGACAATGGCAAACAAAGAGCAAGACGCTTTATTAGGTGTTACTAAAGCCACCTTCCCAAAGTCGAGGCACTGAGACACACACCGCTCCTGCTCAACCTGTGATGTGCTCAACCCTGATCACACACACGCACACACACACTTTGTAATTACAAAGCCTAACACGGGCCAGTATAAGAAAACAAGTTAAGATTTGAGAAATGTCTGAATGAATCTAACAAGACATTTCAGAAGAAGATCAGAGGTGCTCCGGTGCAGCCTGGCTGTGTGTTGTGCTGATTATCAGTCTAAATAGGCTGAGAGGATGAAATGACAAACTGTTTTCTGGTCATTTGAATTTCACAGCTGCAGCGCTCCTTTGATCCTTCGGATGCTAATTAGGGCAGCTAAAGGTGAGGCTAATGTGAGCCCAGTCGGGAGAGACGGACGGATGTCTGCTGGACACCTGGTTATGAAAAGGACAATCCATTATGGTGCACAACATGATGTCTGAGCCTGTGTAGCTGAAATTGTTCTTACACTGAGAGGAGAAAAGCAAGATTAGACTGAGGAAAAAATACCTATGAAGACATCGTATATATTTGAAGCAGTTTTTATTGATTACAGTCAACACGATCATTTAAAGGGACAGAATTATGTAAAATTCACTTTTTTGAGCTTTACATCATGCTATAATATCACATCCTCCTGAAAAACATACCTGGAGTCTTGCCTGGACTCCTTCATACATGTTTGAGAAATCCTTGAGTCTCCATGGCAACCCATTCAGCTGTGCAAAACGCCTGGTTGGTCCTAGCCCCGCCCTCAAGATGCAGCTCCTCCTCAAAACTGCAGTTTCCAAGCTTTTGAGCTTCCACCTCACAAAGCAGCCCTCCCCCTGCAGCACCCAAATTCAGCTCCTTCAGACTAGCCAGCTGCAAGAAGCAAACACCCAGTGTAATTCCACATGAGCTGAGCTCATTATAAAAGCGACTTCTCAGTGCAGTGCTGGTTGTTAAAGGGTGAACCATGTTGGGACAACCTCCATGAAGGCGGCGTTTCAGAAAGAGCAGGAGTTTTTAAAGAGACAGAGGCCCAATTTCAAGGCATTAAACTTCAAAGTCAAGTTTTTTCTAAGTCATATTTGATATGTACAGCATTTTTACAACAACTAATGGTAACATAGTTACTTGATTGTGCTATAAAATGGCACTATGTGCATGGGAAATACTTAATATTGCCCCTTTAAGAACACAAGCTAATCCATGTACAACAGGCCGTCAGTATTTGCAGCAGTTAGGGGCCACACCTAAAATCTGCAAATACTTGAGTCCCCTTCTAAAGATACTTATATCTGTCTATTTGATATTTCAAACGCCAAATATACCTTAATGTGCTTTACAATGCACACTGGAAACCATCTTAGCTCTACCATAGAAGATCAAATCTACAGTCTTCCTTATCTCCACTCTTGAGAGTCCAACCAATCAACAGCAAGTAAAATCAATGTCGCTTCTGGATTGGCTGCTTTGCAAGTGCCAACCAATAACATGTAACTAGCATTGTAGTTAGGTATTTTAGGTGCCAAGCTGCATTTTCTTTCAAGTTTTTGGTTAATGCTTGACAAAAAAAAACGTGTAGGCAGGTTTTTTACCAATCAGTCTCGGGTTAAAGTTGCTCCTCCCCCTCAGCAGAACCAGGCAAGATATTGCAATTTGCAGGAGAGTAAGCATGGCCACCGACGCCAGGTTGTTTCCACTAGCACAAACGCAGCAAACTGGCAATCTTGAGCATGTAGGAGCTACAACTGGTTGTTTCTGACCAAGTGCCGTATTTCTGCAGGTGGCAGTAGAACCGCATTGATTAAAGAATTTTATATTTTCTTCTCCCGGTTTGATTCTACTGAACACAGCTAAGTGTTCAGTAGAATTTAAGTGTTTCCTTTATTTTAAGTTTCTATAATAAGAGATAAATTGTAATATTACAAGTTCAGTGTTTTGTTATTGCAAATATAATTGCAAGGAAGCGTTAGAAAACCTAATACCTGTAATCATTAAGGACCAGCAGCAGTGGCATAACAATCATCCCCAGGTGAAGGTCAGGCCAACCACATGCAGTGTTGTAATTTCAAACTTTGGTGTCTTTGCAGTCACACTGTCTAGCAGCAAAGACTAAACCATCTAGTTATTAACATAATTTGTGTTTTGCATTATCTATTAGTTGCTCCAGGATTTATCTGATTTCCAATCAAAACCTGTGGATGTGCTGTGATGTACTGGTGGCACCGGTCAGTGTGGAAACTCAACTGTCTCTGTGAGGTTCTGACCCAGAAAATGGAAATGACTGGCAGTTCAGCACCCAGATAAGTAATCCAGTTTGCACTCTTATTAATAGTCACAAGTCGCTGATTGACACAGACCCAGCAAATGGTAAATAGAAAAGTCTTTGGATTTGCAAAATTATTCAACTTCTAATGAGCTGAAACATGATCTGACTCGACAACCTCATTCAAAAATAATAATTAAAAGCTAATTAGAGAGTTTTTGTTATAAAATAAAGCACTTTTTGTTTAAAGCATTTCAGAATAAAGGCAATTTTCCAGCTCTTCTGTGGAACATCTTTAAGATAGTAGCAAAATAAAGAGATTAGGACATAACGATGACGATAAACCTTTGCTAGGGTTGGAGTTCTTACCCTGGGTGTGCCTTATGTTGAGCTGGTTGATCTGTTCAGTGAACTCATTCTCCTCGATGGTCTCAGTGCGTGGGACTGACAACGAGAACCGTCTCTTAAAGTTCTTCATCTTGTTCATGGTGTAGAAAAGCAGACTCTGGAAGACAGAACCAATGAGGATAACTTCAGTAAAGTGACCAAAACTACTGATGGAAACCAGGATGCTTTAAAGCATTGTAATGAACAGGTTTCGAAAAAGTCTACAAATCACATGATTAAAGAGATACATCCTCGCTTCGCTGCTTGTGTGTCTACATGACACACGCTGCAGAGTGCCTCGAACGGACGGCTGCGACAGATCTTCATCAGACGCTTCATCAAACACAGTTGTGTGTGTGTGTGTGTGTGTGTGTGTCATTGACTAATGAGGCAGAAAGCAGCAGGAAAGCTACAAATCAATATCCTGTCTTCCACAGTTTGCTCCACAATCACAGCCAGCCTGACTGGTTGGCTGGTTGTTGCTCTGCTGTTATGTTTACAACTCTCTTTTCATCCTCCTCGCCTTTTCCGCTCCATCTGCCGGTACGGGGACCGGAGTCGCGGGGTGTCCATGGTTCATCAAATCAAATCAACTTGGGATTGTGAATTAGTGTGTAAGAGTGTGAGAGTGTGTGTCTGCTCATTATCGCAAAAATAAATCCATCAGAGACGTGTCGGGTTGAATCAATTACTATCGACTTCAGGATATTATTGTCATACAAAGCACTTTGGTTTTTTCGCACGTTGGACGAATGTCTCTAAATGCAGAAGGGAACACTAGAAAATGTTACTACATAAATATAAGCTGAAATACTGTAGATACTCCAATGGCACCACTAAAGTTCACATACCAGGTCTTGATGTTCAATTTTTTTGCTGAAATTTGATTAATTCTGTTATGTGTGGACATCATTCAGTTCATACTGAATTTTGTCACACTGAACAGAAATGATGGGGGCGGGACAGAGCACAGACCAAAACAAACATGGACGTCCTGCTGTCCCTCCAACAGTCTCAGGTCTGGATTGCAGACATGTATGTATTCATCTCAGGTTGCGAAGGCTTCTCATGTTACATCATGGAGTGTTTCTGGCTCTGTTTGGATTAATTGAAATCCATTCCATGTAATTTTAAATGCATTAGCAAAGAATAACTGAGCACATGATAATAACCCTCATTATCTCGGAACTAATTTAGTTGGGAAGAAAGACAAATGACTTCCTTTTTCTTTACAATATGTCTCAGAAATAGTTTACTGGTGAATGTAGATTGTGTTTTTTCACAATCTATATTCTTTAAAATGCCTTGAAATGGACAATGTTACTGTCAATGAGAAATGTACAATGGCATGTTAGGGTCATTCTGAGTAGAACAAAAAATAATGGAAGGAAGAGAACATTTTTGCCAAAAATCTGAAATTCCTCAGACAAAAACAAGGACATTTCTGAACTCCGACAGTCAAACGTTTTTTAGAAAAAAACTCATTAATCTTGAGATTCATTTCAAAAATGTTCTCGAAAAAACATGAACATTTTAGAGTTTCAAATGTCTAAAATTTACAACTTGTCAATTGTGAATTTAATTATAAAGCACTTTAAAAACAGCTATGAACTGCACCGATGCGCTGTACTGTATTCTTAAAACCACAGACAAAAACTTGCCTGTTAAATATATTGTGTAAAACACAAGTTATTCCACCAATCAGGAGCAGCGACAGCAAATGGCCGGCCTCCTCTGCTTTTCAGTCTGAACATGTAGGAGCAGTGAGACATTTGACCGAAGTTTCCTACAAATGGAACGGTCGTGAAGAAGCTCCTGGAGATACGCAGAGGCCAAGCCATTCAGAGTGCAAACATTTTCAAACTCAGAAAATTTCTAAAAGACATTTTTTTTTTTACTTCAATCTCATACATTTCCTTTTTTTCCCCCTAGAAAATTGCTGAGATCAATCTAAAAATTTCTTCTATCTACGATGGTCACAATTTGCCGTCAGAAACGTACTCAAGGGAGCAGTCTGAGATTAAGGCATAGCTATAGTGGCTAATTTAAATAGCTATTGTGTAAGAGTTTGTGAGTGGTATTATGTATTCTGGCATTAGTTATGAAAATACACCACAGTTGGGATCTGGGTATCCATTAAATGCCAATTTTTGTTCTTTAACCTGGTTTTTCCAGACACACAAACGGAGATTTGACTTCATGGCGTGAATATTTCTAAATTAAAAATTTTATATTTGTTGGGGTAACTTTTACCAATGTTATCAACAATGTTGAGACAAACCAAACAACACACAACTAATTCTAAGTTTGGAAATCCTAAAAGACAAAAATAGTATCGGATAGAAATCACATTAACGCAAAAGATGATTACGCATCATTCAGATATCGATGCCACTGACTAAACCAGTGTTATGTTTGTGGTTGTTATAGATCATTTTTGTGCACTAAAAGTGTAAGTATAGGAAGGAATTTAACAAGACTGTATCAGTAGCAAATAATCTGGACCCCTCTCTAAATCTGACCCACCGTTACACTGACAGGCTCAGAAAGGAAGCAAAATAAGGAATAAGAGCCTCTATACCTGAGGATCTCCAAAGATTAAAAGAAGTTTTTTGTACTAAATGCTTCTGCTATTTCTAATTCAGGAAAATAATGATAATAATATATATTTCACGCAAATTTGACATAACCTTGTTATTTTTATTTTTATATTTTGGTTTGGTTTTTAAAAACATTTTCTCTATTATTATTCTTTACTTGCTGGGTGGGACTCAGAACCTGTTTCACTGCCTGCAGTTCTGCTTTTATTTCTATTCTATTCTCAGGGGCCCCTTGCATTACAACATAACATCAATGCTTGTTATGAAATGTTTGAGATTCAAATCTAATTTCATTTCAATTGAATTTTACATACTGGGTCAAATGTTCACATTCCCATCCTCCTAGGCTTTAGTAAAATGTCCCTTAGTGGGTTGCAGAAAAACCAGAAGCCTTTGGTGATGATGATGATGATGATGATGGTGATGAGGCTGAGGCATTATATTGGCAAGCATTTTAATTGCTGCATATGCGCAGGCATGAACTCTGTGAGGGAATTTGTGTAACTTGCTGGACACATGGAGGATCAACTCCAAACAAAAGTATTAATCTTGTCACATCAGCATTGATCAATGCTCACCTTGGTATTGATAGTATCGATATGTAGATCGATACACTCAGCCCTAGTTTTCGAACGTCCAGCTACAACAGCAGGTCGTTTTCTCGTTTTCTTTCCTTGCATCAAAATTCTCTGCTGCTTTCACAGCAGCGTCACAGCACAGATGTAAGCTAACATGTTTAGTTTGGGCTGTAAATTATATGGAAATATATACTGATTTCCTCCTAATACTCGTATCATGCATCGTTGGATGGGGTGGAAATTAAACACCAATCATTGTTGGAGCAAATCTTCCTTTCTGTGTCGTCTAAGTACATAAAAGCTGCAACAAACACAGTTTTAAGTGCAACCAAAGAAGGTGGAGATCATAACAAGCTTCTCTCCTCATGATACCTGCTCAAACTGAACCATCCATTCATGTTAATGTTATTAATAATAGTAAAGTGCTACAAAAAAAAATTATTCAAGAAAGCAACCCCCCGCCCCCAATTTAAAACAGATTACATCAACAAACTTTATGTAGTCAGATATCCAAACTTTTGTCCCTCAGGATCATCTCTTAACTTACTTATCTACCAGTTCATCTTCATTGCTACGGTCATAACCAAGAAGGTTTCTTGTTGCAGCTGACAGAGTTTATGTGAATGAGTTGAGACGGAGACGCCGGTCCGGTGCTCCATTCATCTTCCAGACAACAAGCGGCCTCTGTGTGCAACACGGCGGAAGGACCTGGATTGTTTCAGATGCTCCAAAATCTGGTTTTGATTTCTGAGGCGCTCTTCAACCAGACGAAGTTCATTTTTGTAATTTAGACTGCGACGCTTTTTATCAAAGCATATATGCATGAACACACACACACACACACACACACAACTTTATTTAAATTGTGCTCGTGGTTGCTATGGTTCCCACTCCCCTTTTGTTTTAAAGATCCTCTTTGATCTCTGTTTGTCAAACGCCCCCATCCACTCGCCCAGGTTTTAATGAATCCCTAGGAGGGGTATTAACCGCCTGAGCAAAAAGAAGGTCAGCCCCTGTGTTTAATTCACAGGAGCTAATCAATAGAGCTCCTCACTGGAAATGTACTCTAAAGATTAATGTGGAAACTGGCCAAAAGGTATTTGATCTGAACTAAAGCAGCTAGTGTGTGGGATCAGTTATCAGCCGTGTTTCTATTTTGAGGAGCGTCACACTGGGATCACAACACACACACACACACACGCCATCAGGTAACTATGTCACTTTCAGTTTTTACAAAAATAAGGTACACATCAAAAGTAACTTAAAAGCAAATAGATTTCATAGTTTGACACCTTGAAATTGGACTCTGTCTCTTTAAGAAGCCCCTTTCCAGCAGTCCCCCTCATCATTAAACTGCTTCTCCATAATGCCGTTTATGACCTTTGTAGAGACTGAGAAATAAACAGAAGAGTTCAGGTGTTGGACCAGGGACCAAGGCTATTATAGTTAACTAAAACTAACAAAATAACCAAAACTGAAACTGAGAAATAACTGAAACAAATAAAAACTGTAATCAATGGGGAAAAACTATAACTTACAGGAACAACATCATGAGTTTATAAAGCTAACTAAAACATAATGAAATGATAGATATAACATCATTTGTTTTCATGTTTATGAATCAATTAATTGTCCTTTCAAACTGATGTGAAATTGATTTTCTTTTCCTCACAACCAGTTTACATTACATCATGGAACGCCATGTTCCTCCTGGCAGTATAGTGAAAAACCCAAAACTGTTATAACCTTGCCTTGCACACATCTAAAAGCTGCAGGTTTATCAAACTCTCCACATATGGCTTCAAATTGTAATAAGACTGAATCTCACTCTGTGATAAACTAAGAGAGGAGTTTACAGAAACTCTCATCATGCTGACAGGCTGCAGGAGATCAAATACTCTTTCTTTTACTGCCTCGGCATTAAAAAAATTCCTTTATATGACTCTTGGAGCTCAGGAAAGCAGAAACTGTTCTACATCAAATGCACAATTCTGATGTCTTTATACGTCCAGTTAAGTCAAGATGCAGACCCGAGTCCAGATGTGAAGTCTGGACATCGACAGTTTGTACAGCAACCTTCCATTGTTTGCTTACATGCATGCCTTTTTGAACAAAGATTGTAAAACATCTGACTTTAAGCATGTTATAACGCCCCTGATTAACTCGGTCCCACACTTGCTAGGAACACCTTCATTTGGTCAAATTAAGGGACCTGATCCAGTACCTCGCTGCCTCAGGGGAGGTGAGGCTCAGTTTATTTTGTTTGGGCACAAAGCCATATGCCATCGCGCCAGAGGCTTACACTGGCTCCCTCTGAGTTAAACCCCACGACGACTCTGGTGTGCGCGCACTGAGAACGGTGCCAGCTGATGAAAAAGACTGCAGACTTGTTCTGATGGCTTTATGCGGGTCAGTGGGCACAGTCAGAACAGAAGAAACGGTACAGCTAGACGTAGGCCGGAGAGCACAGATGTATGCATGCGCAACCGTGACTCACTCAGGCATGGACCTTCTGCAACGAAGTGAATGAATGGAAGATCTGAATATCATATGTGAACACTGAGACCTCCAACTCATCCTATACTTAATAAAGGCAACCTGAAACCTGGTCGTATACAGTGTTGTGAAAGAGAAGTTGTCCCCTTACAGATTTTTGAATACATTTTTTCTGTTTTTGCTGTTTCCAAAAATTTCCAGGATCTTCAAAAGGTTTTAGAGGAGATAACAGAAGGACTACTGTGAGCTTTTTGGTTCAGAAATAGGACTGGCTGATGAAACTGAACCAAAGAATGAGGTTAATCACAGCTAATCTATGATTTAAACTTTGAATAAATTAGCTTTTTTTTCCTTATTTGTAATCAAGATTGTAATTTGATCATTTCATTTCTAATAAATTGAATTTGTCTGATATAAATATGTTTATCTGAAACATTGATGAAAATCAAGAACAGAGGAAATCCATAGTTTTACCACAGCGCTGTGCGACTTGGAGCTGGTTTGGGAATCAATGCGGAAACTCTGTCCTGAAAATATCCATCTATATGGACAATCAGCACAACAGCGGCTTCATTTTCCACTATTGTTCAATAATTTAAGAATTTATGCTAAAACAGAAGTTAAGATAAAACTGCTGACAACAACTTGGGGAGACAGAGCTGGTCAGTCGTTTTAGATTCTGACAAGAAGGAGAATCTTCAATATTCATTTTTAGCATGGATTATTGAATATTTGGAAATGATATCTAAGAGAAATGCAATCAAAAGCATTTTCATTCCTCTAAGAGTTACCAACCGGCTGGTACACCATCTCATTGTTCTTGTTTGCTACACTATGGACTCTTAAAGTATTTTATCTCTGGCATCCTCTCTAATTTCAAGTGGTTTGCTCTAAAACTGCATATTCTGTTTTTTCCAGATGATAAACGTCTGTCCACTGATCAAGTTGGTAAGAGAGACACATGAGTTGCAGGACATTTACCTGAGGGGAAGGATGAACACCTCGGAAACATTTGAACAATGCTTACTACTTTAGTCATAATGGCTGTCCTGCACATTTGACGCTCATTCGTGTTCTGTTTTATGTTTCCAAATGCTTCTGAATCCACACATTTCAACATTTAACAGCTCTGACATTTCTGAGGCTGATTTATTGTGTGAAGCAGCCTTTCAGTCTTTGCATAAGAAACAAGAGAGAAAGTCCTCAGATTGTTAACAGAACTGAGCACTCCTGACAATGAACAGAGTGGATAGAAATGGATTCAGCAGAAACAGTGAGAGGAAATAATCCCGCCGTGTGTGGGAGAGAGAGGTGTTTCGCATGCACTATAAAAAGCAGCTCTGCATCCAGACTGTACAGGCTTCCCTACTGCAGGCAGAGCCGCTTCAGAAACCGGGCTGGTAGCAGAGGAGCTGGTCCACGACCGATTAGTTCGGCTTCCACAGCAGCAAATATGCTTTCAGTTGAATTTGTGCAGCTATTCCCTAAAAGTAATCATGATGTCTGCAGTGGTGCCTGGTGGAATCAATCAGTTCCACTAAGCTTAGATAAAAAAAAAAAAAAAAAAAGACAACAGGAAGCAGTAGGAGGACGATGGGGTGGGGTGTTTTTGACTGACTCATTATGTGAGCAAACTGTTTTCAATTTAATTTCTTATTTATTGGAAACAATTGAGGAATTGTGTTTTTCGACATTAGCTGAATATTGACAAAGTTTTGCACACGGCCGTAATGGAAACACAGCTGCTCTCACTTGTTTTGACTTTTCGTAATTACAAATACTTATTATACAAAATAAAACAAAGGAAAAACAGTAAAATTAGTAAACAAATAAATAAGAACAGTTTGCTTTGATAATATCCAGAGGGCTACAGATAGATTTGGAAATGACTCTCTGTGTTTCAGAGTTATGGCAGACAGAAGAGGAGATGGACGGCTAACGACCTGAAATGATCCGACATGAAGTGAACTAAACTGAACTGAATTGAAAGATTTCTGGATGAAGAACAGGTTTCTGGATTTTCCTTTTAAAGCCAACACCTGACCACTACCTGACATACAATACATACTTTCCTTCCACTTCACAATCACAGCCACACACACACGCACACGTGCGTGTCCACGTGTGTGTGTGTGTGTGTGTGTGTGTGTGTGCTGCTTTGGAATGAGGGAATGAGACTCTACTGTTTGGGTTGTAAAAGCTCCCACCGTCTGCTAGCAGGCAGCTCAGCGCTTGGGCAAAAAAACAAGCAAAAAAAACAGCTGTGGTGGATGCTAATAATGCTACTGCTAATGCTGCTTAAACAAATTACACTATTAAAGAAGCATCTATAAATCATTCTCAGTGAAAGAGGAGTTTAAAGTTAAATCAAATCCATTTTAAGGCACAGGGAGCCTCCGTGCATGTTAGCAAATATCCGTTATTTAGGGGTTTAACAGCAAAAGGAGCCAGATTTCTACAGCCAGGATTGGCCTGAGGCCTATCAGTGACAAGTGGAATTGGCTTAGCGATTGAAGCCAACCCTAAGGATTTTCCTCTTAGCTACAATCAATCGCGGCAGACAGGTCGCTGAGCAGAGAAAAGTAAAAGCTGAACAGAGAGGAACCGTTTCTCAGTTTGCACTCGACTCCTGACTGATTAGAGGAACGTGGATCCGCATTCCCTTGCTTAACATTTCTGTGACATGTTTCACAATACATGTAGCTGGAAGCCTGATGTCACATGTCGCCATGCTTTCTGCCCTCAGGCTGTTGTAATGAGTGGTAATAAAGATGACCTTTTGTTTGCTGGGTTTCAGAGTCACGCTTCGCCAGACAACAAGTCCAGCTCTGTGTTTTCTTTTTTTTTTTCAGCTGAATGCCTGGCCATGGCAGTCCAGTCCGTCTGCTGGACGCTCAAACCATGATCTGCTTCTTTCCTTTTCTTTTTTTTTTTTTTACTTGTAGAAACAAAATTACAACAATAAATCTTCTTGTGTATTGTGTTTTCACACAAACACTCGCCCTCCCCCACTCATCACTGAAGCGAACAGTGGGCATACTCTGTTCACAGATCATGATGCATGACATCAGTACGCAGGTCAACATAAGACCGGCCTGTTCTATGGCATACGAACGTTTTGTGTTTCTGTGCAACACTTAAAGCAGCAGTATGGTGTTTTCAGGACACATCATAACATTTCACAGCTCAGACAAATATCTATGCTACCCTCATCTGTTATAAAAAGGCTGTATAAATGAAATATGACTAAAAAGAAATTTGACAACGTAATTTGATGCCTAGAGACTGGGTGGCTGTCTCTTTAAGAAGCTACTGCTTCATTCAACGCTTCTCCATTAGGCCTTTAGCATCATTCTTAGCAGCATTAGACTCAGAAGTAGCTCCTATAACAAGCTCAGCTGATGTGCAGTTCCACAAGGTGTTTGCTAATTGATGCTGGCTAGTCTGAAGGAGTTGAGTGGAAGCTCAGCTGAATATTACACCTCGTTACTAAGATAATTGCGCAGAGAGATGAAATTATTACTTACTACGACAACAGCAGAGCGTTCATATAGTTTGGTGCTAAGCTGTTCAGTGATTTCTAAACTAACATCATTATTTTAAAGTCTATTCTCTCAGTGGAAGGACTTTGGGTGTTTGGTGTTCTGTGATTATCTTCCTGGTTTTAGTCAGAACACCTGTGAAGTTACATCCACCACATCACACAGACATTGTGCAACAAGCAGCAACAGCTGAGAGCTTGAAAAGCAACTTGTGCTTTTTAGAAGCACTTCCGAAAAGCACCTAAAACGACTGCTGAGCTCCACAGTGAACACACTGGAGGCAATCAGGGTCCGGACCAGAGGGCATCAAACAGCCCTCAGTGCTTAGTGTTGCCTGTTGGTTTTGTTTTTGTCCAGCGTTCCCTAATAATAATAATAATTAAAAAAAAAACAGCAGTATTTTGCAGTTTTTTTTCTGAAACGAGCTACTGCCTGAGGTAGGATGAATAATTGCAGAGGAGAAATTAGCAGGGCTGTTCGGCTGTGAACGCGCCGGCCGCCCACCTGCAGGCATCCTTTGAAGCATGAAGCGACTGAGCGAAGGATATCCTCTGCAACATTTGTTTTTATGTATTTTATTTTTAGAATTAATTCAGCCAAGGACGCATAATGCCGACGACACGCGTCCTTGCACCCAGTGTGACGCTGAGGCCGTCCATGTCATTATGTTCATCATGTGGGTTTTAGTTTTGACGTTCTTCATGTTTTGAATTAGCAAGCTGTGTCTCTGATCAAAACCGTATAGACTTTGGTTCCACACTGTTCTGGTGTTTAACGGCTGCTTGAAGGTCCAAATGTGGACCTTTTCCCCAAATGATTTTCGGCGGTTTCCAGACTGTGGTCTGGTCCAGACAAAGCTTTTGGCTCATTGCAAACCCCCCAGGTGGTATTTACACAGCTTTCAGAAATTAAATGACCATATGTGTGTGTTCTTTTCTGCAATAACACAATTATTAAAAAACAAATAAAAGCTCAACAGAATGATAAAATTTTGAATTACATACACTAGATTTCACCAAATTTGTAAGTTTTATAAAACATGCTAAAAAAAAACAAAAAAAACAAAACAAAACAAGAATTTAGTGTTTCTACTTACTGAACATCCGGGTCACCCAGTGTTATGGGAGTTATTCATGTAGTTGGATTCACCTTCCATCACAAAGACCCAAAACATTGAGTCAGAGATACAACTGCACAATTCATAATCATATGTTAGAGTGGTCTAGTCAAAGTCAGGACCTAAGTTTCCTTGAGAATCCGTGGCATGGCTTGAAAATGTATGATCACCAAATCATCTGATCAATTTGATCTAATCTGATGGATGTTAAGCTATTTTTCAAGTGTGTTTTGGCAAACACTGTCAGCACATGCCCTGCCACTGCAGCAGAAGACCAGAACTCGGTCTCTGTGGTATGGAGATCTGAGGAATCTCACTGCAGATCCACTTTCAGCATCTTTCTTCGCAGCAGCGTTGAGACGTGGGAAACAGCAACAGTCACCAACAGTCTTCCATGTAGGGACTTTGACCAAATGTTTTCCGTTTGTCCGCCTCTGATGTGACGTTCAGTGGCAGAACCAGGGCCACTGTTGAGCTCAATCAGGTGGATCTTCACATTACCATGATAGAGTGGGCCTGGGGCGGTGAGATGATTCACACACATGATAATAAGCTGCTTATATAAACACTATTGTCATGCTTCAGCTGCAGCAAACGAAAGGTAAAACCAGATCTAAACGACAGTAAAACCGTTGTCGTCATCTGAGTCCTGTTATGTGCTGCTCTGCTGTACTTCACACACACATCCTGCGCGTTTGTTCTATAACCTGAGACTAGACCAAGTTTTAAACGTCTAAAAAGTAACGTCTAAGCAAGTACAACAACAGCAAATGTTTTTGTATATATTTATTTTAATAGTTAAAAATGTAAACATTACAAAAGAAAGTCAAGTTCATAACTTACTTATAGCTCCAAAAACTCAAAAATAATTCCACTTCTAAATATAGTGTCAACACAGCATGTGCCGCCCATTCAGCTTTCACACCCTTATTCAAGCTGCTTGTTGCTAAACTTGTGAGAGTGTGCATTTTAGCACCACACTTGCTGACCATACGGTCAG
Organism: Alfaro cultratus; assembly: GCA_903066825.1. Taxonomy (NCBI): domain Eukaryota; kingdom Metazoa; phylum Chordata; class Actinopteri; order Cyprinodontiformes; family Poeciliidae; genus Alfaro; species Alfaro cultratus. Next base: position 9,959 of record CAEFZX010018508.1, on the reverse strand, counting down.
CAAACATGATGTTCGGTTACAAACATAATGTATCATTTTATTGTAGACAGCGGTCAGCAAAGGATGAGTTTGGAAAATCGCATTAGAAAACTGACTTAGCTTAAAATACACAACCCAGCATCACTGCACAAGCTGATATCTATGGGCTGGTCATTATATTTATTTAGTTTGTCTTAAACGAAGGAAATGGGGATTCATATTTCAGAGTCATAATTGGACTATATTATCATTACTAGCTTTGACTTTACAGTGATAATAAGCTTTTATTTTGGTAGTCTACTCAAAAATGCATGTGCATTTGCATATCAGTTAAGTATTTAGCATGCAGCTAATTATTTAGCTAGCTTTATACTTAGTTTAATTATTTAGGTATAAAGCTAGCTAACTACATTTTTAGCTTGAAGCTATATAAAGTTAGGTAACTTTAGCTTTACATTTGAAGCTAAACATAAAGTTAGCAAACAAAATATTTAGTTTGAAGCTAAATAGTTAGCCAACTAACTAAATATGTGGCTTGGAGTTAAATATTTATTTGGTTAAAGAAATATTCAGCTTGCTAAATACATTTTTGCTTCCTTTGTTGTTTGTTTTGGGACATTTTAAAACTTTGTTCACAGTTTCGCATGACATTTGAATGGAAAAATTGCTTATCGCTACTCAATTTCAGACCTCTATGTAAAAACACAGACATTTTTATGACATAATTCTGGGAGCAAGTAGTTAAAACTCTCAACCTGACCTGACCTCTGGTGTGTTCAGCGTTCATATGATGCTCAGACGTTTGCTAATGATCTCTGACAAACCTCTGAGACCTTCAGCCAGCTGGATTTGTGCTTTGACTAAATTGCTAAGTCGGTGACTTCCTAAGATAATTGGTTGCAATGGATTCTATTCAGGACTACAAACGGTAAGCTGAATATGAAACGTTTCATCAGTTTCCTGACACTTCACAGCCACGCACAAAATGCGGGAAAAGAACTCGCCAAACCCCACGTTTAGTTTCCTTTTATTGTCTTCTTTTCAGTCAACAACCCTCTCCTCTCAGCTCACTGAAATTTCCGCTGCTACTTGCAGCAGTCCTGTGCAACATTCGCTCCTGTTTCAGTGTTTGCTTTGGTAATCAGAACTGTAAGTTGTAGAGTAAATAACAGCCTATGGCAGTCAGTGCCTCTGATGTTATTAACCCTGGCTCGAAGCTCTGAGTTGCACCTGGGTGATATAACAGAAACGAGGCACCACTGGTGTTCATGTATTCCCAACACATGTATTCCCTTCTACCTGTACATTTAGGGTTGACGTATTGATGTTGTTGCCTTTTTCAACTAAATGTGGTTGGTAAAAACACAAATAACTAAAACTTCCTTGTTGGATTTAAGGACCCTCACCAGAGGTGTCATTTCGCGCTCTCTCTCTCTCTCTCTCTCTCTCTCTCTCTCTCTCTCTCTCTCTCTCTCAGACTGTTTGTGATGGCACTTCAGCCAGGCAGCAGAGTAAACTGTGCGTGATTCAACAGTGCATGACAGAAGCATGGAAAAGGGAAGCAGGGGCTTGTGTGTGCACACACACACAAACACGCACGCCTACACACATTAGATACCCAATTACACCCACAGGCCCTCATGGGTAAACAGTGCTGTGTGTGCAGATGGATTTCTGTGAATCAGAGTGAGCTCCTGGTTTACCTCTTCAGGAGATTTGAGTGAAAATGAGTGAAACTGACATTTCCTCCACGGAGAAGCAACAGTTTCTGTGCAGACGGATTCCTGAAAGCTGCCTCGTCCGTCGTCTTATCAGTACCTGTTGCACTCACTGGCCATTATGTAAGGGCTGCCCTTACTGTGCACCAACAGTGACCTTGTTTTTAGCATTAAAGACAGACCCACCCCCCCCTCATGCGTTTTGAAAAGACCTGCTCCTACATGACTCTAACCTCGACTGGAAGGATCAAAGCAGAAGCTGAAGTAAAAAAAAATGAATAAATCACCGATGCAGTGATGAATTCCCCCTGCAAAAGAGGAATCTCATTAGAACGACCTCCGTCCCGCCAAGACGCAACACGCTGCGCCGTCTCTGCCAGGTGACCCCCGTAACCCCAGCTTTTAGGCTTTCTTCGGTCAGAACCGTAACCCGACGCGACTGCGGCCGAAGCTGGTTACTTACAGGAGAGCAGAGGTCATCTACAGCCAGCCGGAAGGATGGAGGGATGATTTGAAGGCTCCCTGTGGAGCAGAGGAGAACAGGTTTCCCCTCGTCTTCCGGGCTGTCACCCACAGCGGAGATAGATCCACGAGATGCAGGCGGCTGGGTAGCTGTGATGGGCAGGTAGAAGTAGGGAGGAGGGAAACAAACAACTCTGTCTGACAGTTCACCCTTTCTGCCCTCCGTCCCTCCCTGCCTCGGTCCGTGGGTCCGTTTGTCCTCCTCTCAGAGGGCCGAGTGTCAGCTCACCGGCCAGATAACAGGAAAGACTAAATAAAGGCGAAGAATGACAGAGGAGAGAGCTCAGCAGAGCAGAAACTGCTCCTCTGGAGAGCTTTAAAATCAGCCCATGGCTCCTCCTCCCCAGCCTCCCGACTCCGCCCCGCCCCCGTTGGTATGGTGACGGCCAATCCGCTTGCAGCAATTCTGTAAGCCACCACCCCCTCCCCCCACCAGCCCCCGGTGTTGACAGGGCCGTCACATGAACAGGAGACGTCTATGAAAGCATGTGTGTATGTCTGAGGGTGAGACGGAGTGTTTGTTAAAGTCTTAATGCAGAGCCAGATGAGTGTCTGTCGGTGTGTACGTCTCTGTCAGGTTTAGAATGGATGCAATGTGTGTGTGTGTGTGTGTGTGAAACCTGTGGGTGCACATAACTGCAGATGTCCGTGGGTGGGGGTTGTGTGGGTGTTTGTGTGGGTGAGAGCATGAGCAGCACTTGTTGCCTCTCTAGGACCTTTTCTGGTATAAACATCCCCATCGATGCCTGCTGAGCTTTTGGGGACCAAACCCAGATGAATGTGATGGAGTTTCATGTTTAGGGCTGAATATAGCATAGGAAGGTTCAGGATGGGATGAGGTCTGGACTAGTAATGGTTAAGGTTAACTGTGGTGAAAAGAAATTCTCATATAGAGCTCCTCCGGCTGGTCGACAGTTTGTGTCTTGAGATCACTTGTCCCAGCTGGACTGTGGTGTTAATACAGCAGTTGCCAGTATTAACAGTCAATAATAACTCCAGTCATTATTGCCTTTAAATGTACTAGTACATTTAAAGGAGCCAGTACATTTCTGGTTAGAGATCTTCTTTAGACCCTAATGGCAAGCCACACGGGGTAATATCCACACCTCACCTCTAATTTGTTTCACTTTAGTTGACTTTGTCATCACTTCTCTAAATATATTACTAATTATCCAGCCTGGTATGAGTCAGCGCCTTGTTCTACACTTTGCTTCGTCCAGAGGGTCCGGGCTCTTCCTGGAGGTGAAGGACTCTGTTGAAGTTTTCAAATTGACATGCGCCAGATGTAATGTTTGCCTGCGCCATAAACAATCATCCTCCACTGTGAAGAGAGCAGAGCCGGTCCGAACAAAGCGGCTGCTGATGTGAAATTCAATATGTGGCCGACATGGACTGAACGGCTTCGATCACTTCCTCTGCTGCCATTGCTAAAACTCCTGGCAGACTACAACTCTAAAACAGCAAAGAAAATCAACGTCTATCGTTCACAACTTCTCCTTCTGTTCACTGATTGGTCTGATTGAATCCAAGTGAACGGGAGAAAGCCCAGCCTCAGCTGTGAGACAGATCTGAATGGAGCAGAACAGCCCAGCGAGGCAATGGCCAGGCTACTGATTGTCCAATATATTGTTCCTTTATTAATTTATTTTTCCATCACACTTTATGAAGTGCACACATATCAACACTGCAAGGTTAAGATTCAGTTTTTTGTTGTATTAATATCTTCCTTTGTTTGAGTTGCCTGGTGGTTCTGGTTTCTCCTTCCTGCCTAAGAGCGGAGCTTGAACCCCGTGTCTCATGCTGGAGGACTGATTTGGAGTCTCGTTCATTGTTTTATGGTTATTTGGCAACCATGTTGTCTTCCCCTTGTGTGTCCACAAAGTTGAGCTAAACCAGTATTTACTTTTCCTTGTGCGTCATTCCAACAGGTCAGTTTGTTTTATGTCTGCTTGAGGTTTTGTTAGTTTTTTGAGTCTAGTTTATTGATTTGACCTGTTTTATTGGGTTGCCTGTTTAAGTGTTTACTTTGCTACTTATTTTTCATTCTTTTGGGAGTAAGTAAGAATCCACTTTTTGAATTAAACACATGTGTCCTCCATGCTGGACAGTTTGGTCCCTGACACTAATAACCAAGTAAAAGCTGTAAAGATGACGGATTGCACTTTTTATAACCTATTTGCTCGTGTCAGTCCCCAAGGATCATACTTGTTTTTCTTAAATTATTGTTTGTGTTGCACTAAAATAACAGCTGACAGTAATAATGGCAAAAACAAAAAATTCGATTGTTGACAATTATAGGACTCCATGACCTTAGGGTTCAAACTGATGGGTTACTGCGGGAGAAATAAAGTCAATACAATGTCCCAATAAAGACAGGAACTCAAAGTGTGCATGAGGTTGCAGAGTAAATGTTTGCCTTCCTTTAATGAGCCATGGAACATGACTCCATCAGTGTTGTGTTTACACCTGGCTAGATAATACGGCTGCTGTAGGTTATCCCATTAGCACAAATTGAATTCAACAGTGCAATAATTACAAAAGCAAGCAGCTGCTTATTGCCTGGAACAGACAGAACGCAGGGTTGGAAATGTCCGAATCTGTGTTTTCTGCTAGTTGGTTGACTTTACTTTCTTTTGGAGCTTCCATTTTAGATGCAGAATCTGTCATCAGCTGAGTGAACCGACCCCCACTTGTTTCTGTTCCCCCATAGGGAGTATTCCTACGGAGGCATTTCTGGAGGCGGAGAGAACAGGAGACAGATAAGCACAATAGAACATTGGTTCTGTTGGAAGAGAACCGGCTCTCTCTGCTGTCACTTTGCGTGTGAAGAAGCTGCTGTCCCACTGTCTCTTGCTTAGCGTGTTAAACACAGATTAACCGGTAAATGGACCTTTCAGACACAGGTGTCTTTATACCGCAGTCACTGAAGACACCCTCACTACACTACTGAAACAACAGCAACAAGAAGTTCAGTTCAAAGTGATTTACATCATAAAAACACGAAAATCAACAATTGAAACATTACATTTTGCGAGGTGTCATCACTACACATCAAAATTTTGCTTAGTGTTTCATTTATTATGGTTCAAAAGCACCAGTACTAATAATAGAATCTGTTTAACTGGTTGAGCTAAGAGCGTTATCAGCTTTAAATACCACTAAGAGCGTTTTAAAATCAGTTCAGTAACAGCAGCCGAGGCTGAGGCTTGCTGTGATTTGACTTGGTCCTCATCAGCATCCTAGCAGCTCAATTCCAACGTAGCTGCAGCCACTCATTCTTCAGTCATGACTGAAACTCCCATTTAAAGTTGAAAATTGAGGTTGCTAAATATTTTGTGAATAAAGCTGGCAATTAAAATGTTAATTAGATCAACTGTCAGACACTGCCTGGCTCATAGATATATAATTGGAAATATTGTACAGCCTAAAACATCAGCAATTAATTCTGCGCATCTGTTTGGCAATAAAAACGCCACTTCAGGTTTGTTTTCCTGCCTCTGCCAGACACAATCAACAGCAGGAGTTTCTTATATAACATTTAGGATTAGACTCTGAAGAGTTCAAAAGTCTGACTTGCACGTTAGCTTTGTCATAAGTTGGCATCTTATTTTGTGTATTTCAGTGAGTTAAACACAACAACAAACAGCAGCAATAAGGCTCAGGCTTTCAAAGTTGCACCACACCGTTTCTGGATTGATACCCAAAACCAAGCTAGAGATTTTAATCCATAACAACAGCATGTTTAGAAACATAAACACCTCATAAGAGCTGCCAGGCTGGTGGTTTTAGGTTTGGTTTTTATGGACAAAAAGAAGAAATATTGAAATATTTCGCTAATGTCGAAAAAACATAATTTCGCCTTAAATTCCAGTAAATAAGAAAACTCATTAAAATCACAAAGTGATTATATTTGTTCACACGATAATTCATTAAAAACAAGCAGTGCCGTGATCCTCCAACTACTTCCTGTCGACTTCTTTGTGGTTTACGCCAGTGGCAACAACCAGTAGTTGATCATGTGACACGTTTGATGTGAAACAAAGTGTTTCCATTGCAGATTTGCAAAATAGACCAGTTCTGATGTGACCAAAAAAACCTACCTCATTCTGGCACCAAAACTTCTTAATCATTAAGATAATTTATTTTCAAAGTGACAAAATGTGCATCTATCGTTCGATGGAGGCGGAGCTACTGCTGACTTATTCAGTCCCAACTGTAACGTCTATCATTGAAAGCCAAATTGACTCAGTTGTTTCAAATCACTTTCATTTGTTTTAATTTAGACATTTGAATGCTTCCAGGTATTTCTGATGAGCGAATTAAAGGCGGCTTTATGGATGCAAAGGCTTCTATTTGCAGTAATACTAATACTTTATATGCTCGTTGCAGCTAATTTATGAGATCACCATACTCTTCACTGACACAGATCTATTTTTTCATCAAACACTTCAGTTTCCCTCAGCTTCTCTTCCTCCTCAGATTGTCTTCTAGGCTGCATGTTTGAGCCGATCGGCTTCTTGAGTAAATAGCCAGCAAATATGGACAAATATCAACAGCAAAACCCAAGAGACTGAAAGCATTAAGATTATTTTAAAGAAGCACCAGCAGAACTGCAGATGATCCAGAGATTTTATTACTGAAAAGAGATTTTAATTTGAAGTGTGAACAAGTGGAAAAAACGTTGAGTTGCCATGTCAATGCCAACTCAGTAGATGCAATGCTTCATTTTAACTTCTTAATTTTTCAGGTCTAATTATTTTTATTAGTCAGTTCCAGTTAAGTAATTAATTACCTGGTGAATCTTAACCAAACAATAAATAAGTAGTTTGTTTGTACAGGGTGTTTGTGAGCACGAGACACTGGGTCAGAGGTTTATCAGTCAGCAGCAGCATGCTGGGCGATGTTTCCAGGTTACTTCACTGTCTCTGTGTCACACAGCATGACAGCAGGGCGGAGGTGTATCCATACACACACACACACACACACACACACACACACACACACACACACACACACGCATGCACACACACAGGACAACACACTGCTTTGTAAAAAAGAAAAAAAAAGGACAAAGGTTTTTCTTCCCCTTCATATCTGCACCGTGGAACTTTTATAGAGAATGTTTTGACATAGTTGGTATAACTGTCATCACTATATAATCTGTGAAAAAAATGTATCTCCTCTGCCTCTCGAGTCCTGCCTGTGGTCCTACACAATGCACCATTCCCAGTCAGAAACAACCAATCAGAGGCAGGAGGAATTAGTGCTGTCAATCATGCTCATATACACGCTGCTATACATGCACAGAACAACTTCTGTCATGAAACCCGTACAATTAAATATCAAGATGTAATTCTTCTGTCTGATTTTTCTTTTTTGTGTTTTTGAGATGAACTTACAAGTTGAAAGTATGAAAAACAAGATCAATTTCCCTTTCTTGTTTGAGATTTAGAACAGCATAACAAAGTAAATAGTTTTTCTGTAGTGAAATGAAAACAGAAATGAATGACACAACAGTTTTGACACCTAAAGATTACTATCCCCAGTGAAGAAGTGTAAAAAGCCTTTAAATAATTAATTTTTTTATTGCAGCAACACAACAAGAGACATTTACGTAAAAAAAATAAATAAATCTGACCTTTAATTGTAATATATTTATTCAGTTCAGAAACATAAAATGTATTTGTACTGACAGGCAGGCTAGGCTAACCTATTTGTGATTTGGATAATAATAAAAAAACAGGACAAAGCACATAGTATTAAATTGTAATAATAAATCCACATTAAAACTAACTAATTTCATCAGATATTACTGAAGACAGACACACTGAGAAAGTCCCTGCAAAATTAGGATGTGGAACATTCCTCAGAGTGATTAGAATGCCCCAGACTTTCAGTACAGAGCAAGTTTCTTCCCTCTCTCTTATCTGAGCACACACACACATGGACACATGCGCACACACACACACACATGCACACAGACATACACGAACACACACGCACACAGGGTTGTTTAGTGCAAGCACACAGCAGTACAGAAAATTAAAATCCATCATGGGGAGCTGCTGGCAGCACCCAAGCTGTTTCATATTTGATGAGCAAACAAGGGGCTGTCTCCCTCCTTTATTCTGTTCTATTCATTCTAGCAAGTATTCACACAGACATGGAGGTGAAAACACAATCGGAGCTGTTTCTGAACATAAACAAAAAGTTGAACCAATTGAAAATTTACACAGACTTGGAAAATGAGAAGGAAAATAAGAAAAAATGTGTTTGTCTCTCCTGTAGCTTACAAATCCTTTTAGCCAATGACCTGTGGATGTTTTTGTGTGAAATACAGTCAGTGACTCTTTTAGTGCTTATTTAGTACAGACCTAATTTCACTTGAAGGCACGATGCCATAGGAAAACAACTCTTAGGAGACAAGCAAATTGTGACACTACACACATTGAGATCACTGAAACAGATGTTTTTGGATGTTTGAGCATGTCTGCAGAAGGAGCAACAAAAGCCTTCACACAGACATTGTGTCATTTATCCAATAACGACATCACCTTATCCCATGCAGATAATTCACTCACATCGGGATGTTGGATGCTTGACACTGTGGAGGGAGAAAAGAGGGAGCCAGATGTAACTTTTTTTAGTGCAGTTTAAGTGGACAAAAACATATGAACAAAAAATCTGCTGTGACTCAGTGGTTTAGATATTGTTCAGGTCAATGTCCAGGCAATTTGAATTGACAATGATCCACATCCATGGAGTATCTACTTAGAAAATCCACCAATTATATCATACATGCAGTTTATCATAGATATATCTAATTAGGTCAAGAAGTAACAATTGGAACTAACACAATATTATAAAAGATTTGAATGTCACTGTAGAGTATAAGAATAAAACCTATTAGGACATTACATTTTTCACCCTGTAACTGGTTTTTGAAACTGAGGAATCCTGGCAAAAAAAAATCAGGCCAATGAGAAATCGTTGTACTTAATTATAATAACAACATGTTTAAATAAAAATGTGTGAAGCATGTTAATATATAAAAGCAAGTAAAAAATCCGCCAAAACAGGGAATGAATCTCCTTCAGTCTCCTCTGTGGTGACCCGAGTCTCTAAAGGGCATCAGCAAAGAGAGAAAGAAGACGCAGTGGGATGATGGTCGAGGTTCACAAGTGGCTCACGTTCTCTCTCCTTCTTTTACTCTGTAGGTGCTGTTGTACCAAAACAGCTGGATGAATTAACAAAATTATTTTACTGTTATAGACAGAAACAACAGCAGAAGATATCATAACTTATTCGCTACGTAAGCAGAAATGCTGCTTTGATCACATGAAAAGCATGACAAATGATAAATACAAAAAGCAGCAAAGACATGAGATATTATCCCACGCTCAGCCTGGGAAAGGCAATTGAATTTTTAATTGGTTTTCTGTTAATCTGTCCTGCTTGCAAAATGGTTTGCTTTGAGAATTTTAAATAAGCTGCTCCTAATGATTCATTTTCCAAAAAACAAAACCTGTCATGATCCTGTAGGTTAGTTTCTGCTGCACTTTAAAATGAAAATAAAAATCAGGCCTATGAGAAATAGGCCTGATTTGTCTTAGTGATCTCAGGCCATTTTGATGTTTTTAGAGGGTTGCATCAAACAACAGCATAATTATGAGTCTTATTCTAAAAGCACAGCATCACAAGGCATTTGTGCTTAGGGGATCCAGCTATATATACTATATA